>JAKSZP010015142.1:0-40966 GCA_022478985.1 Massospora cicadina
GTGAGGGAGGCCATTGGTCCATTGGTGAGGTTAGCCAACAGTTCATGTCGCCGACTAAGAAAGAATCAGGGGGTAGCGGGAGGGATTTGACCAATGAGAAAAATTCCCAACGCTCGTGTGCACCATTTGGGGCATAGATGTTGACGATTGCATGCACTATATCGGCCCACAAGAAGGTGACGACGAGCACTCAGCCATTTAGGTATGTTTCTGAGGATGTGAATTTGAAAAAATTATTTATCCAAATTAGCACCCCACAGTGCTTTGACCAAAAGGATAGGGATGGGAGGAGCATTTTTTTCCAAGCTTCCTCAGAACCTTGTGGACAGTGGGACTCCTGTATGGCCAGGATATCCACGGGTAAATTGTGTTGTAAAAGACTCAGTTTCCTAGCCTGGGATGGGGAGGCCTTGAGTCCGGCAATATTCAACATATCTAGAGTGAAGGTTTCCCATCGCACCTTAGGTGTGAGGGGGTGAACCCCCAGGCCCACCAGCCTCTTCTATGTCCCCATGGGCTTTCACAGCAGTGTGGGTGTTAGCAGCAATGCTATCAGAGTTTTTGTTGATTTTTATGGAAAGAGTCACGTTGGCTTTGGCCTTCGCTTTTTGTTTTCCCAATGTCAGATGAATTTTTTGCGGTGTGGATGAGATTGGTGCACCGTCAAGTGGGTCAAAAAAATTTTCTTCAGTTGGGATAGGTCCCAAGTCTTTTTTGACCGGAGCTTGGGTGCAACAATTGGGTGAGATCAAATCTCCCATTGGATCCTCAGATTGAGTGGCCCACTCAGCATGGGCTTCCCAATCTGATTGGATGATGGATTCCCAAGTTGCTTCCACCGCGAAGGTCTCTATGTCCTCCTGGCGTTGTGAGTGTGGGATAGCGGTGGTGGCCTTGGCTGCTTCCTTGGCTGCAGCCCTATGAGCCTGCTTGGCCTTCTTCCACTCCTGTGGGGAGATAGGCTTTAGCAATAGGTAGCAGCCTTGTGCTCCCCCATGGGAAAGCCTCCTTGGTGCTTGTGGTTGGTTCATAGTGCGCCTCTCCGTTGGCCATGGCTGCTGAGGGGTGCTCTTGGAATGTGACGCCCTCATTGATGGGGCATGCGTGCGCCTTATGGCCAAACATGTCACAGTGGGTGCAAATGGGGGCGCGCTGTCCACGGTCACCTGGAATGGGTGGGTGGTATGCCCTGCGATATCTATAAAAGTGGAGTGCAGGATCTGGGTTAGGTCCTTCGCGATCTCCTCAGTTGGGGTCAAAACTGCGATGGCTTTGCTGGTGCACAGGTGTGGCATCAGCGTGAAGCGTTGCATTTCAAAAGATTGTATTTCGCCATATATGGTGAGACCATCTATAGGTGTTTTTCCAAAATATCACGTTTTACTGTAGTAGGCAAAAAGTCAAATGTGAGGAAAATTTGGTTTGATTTTGTCCATCTGGTGCATTTGGTTTTGATGACCCATTGCCCTTTGGGGAGGTCGACCACTATGCGCACCACTGCAGCCTCATCTGCTGTTTTTTTGTTTTTAAAGCCTAGGTCCAGCCAACCATGCAACATGGAGTGAGGTGCAACGTACACCGCGGTTGGGAAAACTTTGTGTACATCTTCACAAAATTTTTCCCATAAGGCCGTTTTTTGGATGTTCAGATACACACGGAATCCAAATTCCACCGATGAAAGTGGCTGGGAGTGTGGCGTGTTGATGTACTGGTTGCATTGTGCTTGCCATGTGAGTATCTCCGAGGAAATTGTGACCACCAGTTTTTTAAGATTTTTGTCTATTCCACCAGATTCTCCAGGGCGTTTTTGAACGTTGAGGCCACGGGCCTTCCACCTGCTCCTCTTACCTTGATTGCCCAACTGCTCCCTGAAATGGGCGCAGACTAATCTCCTCTGTGAGATTATCAAACTAGATTTAGACTTGAATTAATTAAGTTGCAAAAGTGATTGCAATAAGAAAGAAAAGTTAGTGAGGCAAGCTTTGAGAGCTCCAATAGGTTGAAAGCCCAAATTACTAAATTTGGATGCACTCAGCTTATACCAAATTTACTGTCCAACTCACTTCAAGCTTCAAGACATTTTTAAATACTAAGCATCAATTAATTGATAGGTTTCTTCTTTTAAACTGTTGCCGATGCTAATAAAAAACACTATAAAAAAACTCCTCCTTTTTCCAATTTACAAGGTTTCAGTTTATATAAGTTATATTAAAAACTCCTGATAATAGATATCCAGCAGTAGCAAAACCTATTTCTCCTGCCCAAAATTGTGGTAATTCAGGTTTATAATGCACCAGCAAGCAAACAAAAAGCCTGAATTACCATAAGTGGTGTCACTACAGAGGCCTTGTACACCACCAAAATAAACTAGAAAAAATGGAAATTAGTGGGGAAAGTAACCCTTACAACCTCTCTGTTGAAATTAACCCTCAGCTAACTACTCTGGAACTTCAGTTATCCAGTGCTTTGTATCACCTCAAAGGGCTCGAGCAGCACTCTCTCCAAGGCCCTTATGAAGCCTCTCCTACTATACAAACCCCATACAGGTAAAGTTTACCCTGGGTTAGGAAGTATTGCTTTTATAATATTTTCATGTATGAAATTGCTATAGAAGGAGCAACTTATCATCTTAAAACTAAGTATATCCTTCCTTGCTTAAGTTGTGTGGCTCAGAGATCATTGTTCCACACATGGCCACGCTCAGAACCTGGGCAGAGGTTAAGCAAGCACTTCTTGAGAAATTTGGCTCCAAGCAGAGTTTAAAATGGCAAAAACAGGCCTTTATGTGCCTTAGCTTGAAAAAGAGAGAATTAATTGCATCTTTTGTTGAACAGTTTTACAGCAAAGCTCAAACTCTATAGCTTGCAAACATGCTACCACTAGACGATGCCATTGCAGCTATATTGGCTGGATTAGCTTCCCATCCCTCCTTACTGATGCATATCTCCTCAGTTAAATGCTCTTTCCAAATTGTATGAAATATCAAAGAAGTCTTGTTAGTGGTGGCCTATATATACAAATTTGACCCTATGCAAGAATTTTTGAGGCAAGCATCTAAAGTAGAAATTTTTATATGACCACATTATCCAGCTTGGGATTAATTAAGTTTCAGTTTATTTAAATTGATGTTTAAAATATTTAAATTTAGCTTATTGATTAAGCTTTGGATGACAATTTAATTCTGTTGTCTAGCTGGAAATAATAACTGACCAAATGGTTAATCATAATTCTTTTAGGATCATATCCAATGATAGACTATAAATAACTTTTTTTTCTCGTTGCAATCACTTTTGCAACCTATTTAATTCAAGTCTGAATCTAGTTTGATAATCTCACAGAGGAGATTAGTCTGCGCCCATGTCAGGGAGCAGTTGGGCAAGTAAGGTAAGAGGAGCAGGTGGAAGGCCCACGGCCTCCAACGTTCAAAAACGCCCCGTAGAAACTGGCGGAATAGACAAAAATTTTAAAAAACTGGCGGTCACTATTTCCCCGGAGATACTTGTGTGGCAAGCACGATGCAACCAGTACATCAACACGCCACACTCCCAGCCACTTTCATTGGTGGAATTTGGATTCCGTGTGTATCTGAACATCCAAAAACGGCCTTATGGGAAAAATTTTGTGAAGATGTGCACACAATTTTCCTGACCGCGGTGTACGTTGCACCTCACTCCATGTCATGCAGTTGGCTGAACCTAGGTTTCAAAAGCAAAAAGGCAGCAAAAAGGCAGCAGATGAGGCTACTGTGGTGCACGTAGTGGTTGACCTCCCCAAAGGGCAATGGGTCATCAAAACCAAATGCACCAGATGGATGAAATCAAACCAAATTTTCATCACGTTTGACTTTTTGCCTACTATGGTAAAACGTGACATTTTGGAACAACACCTGAAAGATAGTCTCGCTGTATATGGCGAAATACAATCTTTTGAAATGCAACGCTTCACACTGATGCCACACCTGTGCACTAGCAAAGCCATCGCAGTTCTGACCCCAATTGAGGAGATTGCGAAGGACCTAACCCAGATCCTGCACTTCACTTTTATTAATATCAAAGGGCATACCACCCACCCATTCTGGGTGACTGTGGACAGTGGCCCACCATCTGCACCCACTGTGATGCATTCGGCCATAAGGCGCACACATGCCCCACCAAGGAGGGCATCACATTCCAAGAGCACCCCTTTGCGCCCATGGCCAGCGGAGAGGCGCACTATGAACCAACCATAAGCACCAAAGAGGCTTTCCCACGAGGAGCACAAGGCTGCTACCTACTGGTAAAGCCCATCTCCCCGCAAGCGTGGAAGAAGGCCAAGCAGGCCCACAGGGCCACGGCCAAGGAAGCGGCCAAAACCACCACCGCTATCCCATACTCCCAATGCCAGGAGGACATCAAAACCTTTGTGGCAGAAGCAAATCAGGGAATCCATCATCCAATCAGATGGTGAAGCCATGCCAATTGGACCACCCAATCTGAGGATCCAATAGGGGATCCAATCTCACTCAATCATTGTAACCAAGCTCCAGTTAAAACTGACCTGGGGCAAATCTGACCAGAAATTTTTTTCTTTGACCAGAACTTTGATGCACTGCAATCAACCACATCCGCACCACAAAAAATTTGTCCGATATCGGGGAAACAAAAAGCAAAGGCAAAAGCCAACGAAAACCTCTCTGCTAAAATCAACAAAAATTCTGATAGCGTTGCTGCTAATACCCGCGCTGCCATGAAGGCCTGTGGGGATCTAGAGGAGGCTAGTGGGCTCAGGTGCCCACCCCCTCGCACCTAAGGTGTGATGGGGGAAACCTTCACTTTAGGGATGTTGAATATCGCCAGACTCAAGACCTCCCTGTCCCGGGCTAGGAAACTGAGTTTTGACAACAAAATTTACCTGTGAATATCCTGGACATCCAGGAGTCCCACTGTCCATGAGGTTCCAAGGAGGCTTGGAAATCCATGCTCCTACCATCCCTATCCTTTTGGTCAGAGCACTGTGGGGTGCTAGTTTAAAGAAATAATCTCTTCAAATTTGTATCATCAGAAACATTCATAAATGGCTGAGTGCTCGTCGTCACTTTCTCGTGGGCTGACGTAGCACATGCAATCATCAATATCTATGCCCCAAATGGTGTACGTGAGTGTCAGAAATTTTTCTCGTTGGTCAAATCCCTCTCACTACCCCTAAACCCATTTGTAGTCAGTGACATGAACTGTTGGCTAAACACACCAACGGACTGGTGGCCTTCCTCACCCCACGCCCCCCAGGGTCACATAGAACTGCACGTTCTAAAGGCCACCCTTGGGCTAATGGATGCACTGCCGCGACATGCCCTGCTGAAAAAAACATGACGCGCCTCCACATCTACAACGGCCAATTAAGGTCCATGACCCGCATCGACTTTATCCTAACACCAGCAAAATTCCAACCCCACATCTCCCACTCCAAAACAACAAAAATGGAATTCTTCGACCACTGACTGGTCTCAATAACCTACCACCTACCCACCACAGTGGCCAGGGCCTCACATTGGTGCAAGCTCCGCCCCCCAAACTCACGTTGCCAGGATTTTCCACTTGGGTGGAAGAAGCAACTTTGACAAAAGAGTTTGTAACACCGTTCTGCGCGGACCCCACCTCCACATGGGCAACCTTCAAAGAGGATACTATCCGCCACTCTCACCACCTCTCCTCCAGACACTCATGAGCCACATCGGCGATCATTTCGCGCACTCTGGCAAAATTGGCACACCTGGAGTCCAATATCCCCGCTACAGATACAGCCCTGCATGGGGCCAGAAATGGGCAGAAGAAGCTGCCCACCTCAACGCGCTTGAAAGACAACACAAACATTGGGTTTGTGTTCAATACAGGGCCAAATGCATCACAAAGGGTGACAAGTGCACCGCATACTTTTTTAAAATTTTTTTTGCACCACGCCAGAGTGTGGCCTGCACACAGGTGCGAAGATCAGACGATTCCACTGCGGATACGCCAGCCAAAGTGGCAATTGAAACATGGAAGTATTACTCCGAGTTATACTGATCTGATCCAATTCAGCCAGCCAAAGTGGCAGAATTTCTCGACCAAGCCCACATCTGCACCATTTCTCAATACCCAGAAATAATGAATTCAATTACTAAAACAAATTATGGACAGTCATCCATGGTGCACCTAACTGGAGATGCCCAGGCCCAGATGGCATCCCATATGAATTCTACAAAAAATACTTCAAATATATATCCCCACTACTGCTTGCCTCACTTAACCAGAGCCTTTTGGAAACGCGCCTCCTACCAGGAGGACAAGAGGCCTTGACCATCACACTCTTCAAGAAAGGGGATAAGCTAGACTTAGCCAACTGGCGCCCCATTTCTTTAACCAACATGGACACAAAGATTTTAACAAAAATCATGGATAACCGTTTAGGGATTATAGCATCTGCCACCATCTCCCCAGAGCAATTCGGCTTCATAACCAGAAGGTCAATTTGGGATAACGTGCACTCTGTGGCTAATGTGTGTCAGTCCACAGCCTCTGGGGCACTTGTATTCTTGGACCAACAAAAGGCCTATGATAGAGTAAACTGGGAATATCTTAGGGCCTGCCTCCAACAATTCCGCCTACCTCCCCGCTTCATTAACTGAGTGATGCTGCTCACGGAATCTGCAACAATGGCAGTGCGTGGCCCAGGCTTCCTAACAGAATTAGTCCGCCCTCAAAGGGGCTTGCAACAAGGGGACCCCCTCAGCCCACTCTTATACAACTTCAGCCTTGACCCACTACTGCGAAATGTGAATGCCCAACTCACTGAGGTCCACGTGCCAGGCAAGCCCCAGTCAAGATGATGGCGTTTGCAGATGATTGTGTAGTTGGGGTGTCTAATAATCAAGATGCACGCACACTTGAAGCTCTCATCCAGGAGTATTCCCGGGTAAGTAACGTGGCACTGAACGCTTCTAAAACTGAAATCATCCTCCTTGGTTGGTCTCAGAACTGCTGGGCCCCAGCAATAAGTTCCCAGCCCAGCCCATCTGCTCACCCACGTCCTCGCCCTACCAGCTCAACACACACCGCCCCACTAGTGCTTCCCTTCGTGCCACGCCCTACCATAGGACTGGTAAGCCATCTGGGCGTGTGGATGGAGGCAGGTAGATAAGCGTCAGCAGTAATGGAGAGCCATATTCTGGACAACGTGACGAAGTGAATTGCCTCTCTCAGAGCCCACCCTACTTCCCTTACTGGCAGGGTAGTTTTAGCTAGCTCTATGCTCCTCTCCAAAGTCTGGTTTGGAGCCCACGCCATCCCCTTCTCCCCAAGCTTCTTCAAATCCTTGTATGCCCTGCTGCAAGGATGGCTTTGGTCAGGCCGCCCTCCACCAGTATGACTAGAGGTCATGTTTGGCCCTCACCATCAAGGTGACATGGGTCTGCTCAACTTCAGAGCCCATGCTGCCAAGACCTTGGGTACCTGGATAGCGGCCGTCACCGCCCCTACGCTCCCCTCCCAACACTGGTCCTGCGCGGCCTGCTCCAACTTCTCCCAAGCCTTGGGCCTCAACAACCCATTGAACCCACACTCCCTGATGAAATACCTCACTTCACACCCATCGGCCACAGGCCCTCATGGGACTAAAACCCACTACAAACGAATCCTCCTCTCCATGCGGAGCGCTGAGTGGAGAGTTTGTATTAGCGGACACACAGCCCAGAGAGTCCGCCCCTCTCCTCAGTTCACACAAAAGGTACAGGGGCTACCCATCCAAGATGGCGTGATCCCACACGGCCCCATGTCCTATCCAGGGTGGACTACCTGGACATGATGGACATCCCTTACTCAATTGAAACCCAAAGAACTATCTGGAAATACGCACACCATCCTCTGTTGCAGCCTTAAGTCCGCTCCCATGTGTGGCGCTGCCTGAGGCAGGTGTATCATACAGCTGAGCGCTCTAACGCTTTACACTCATCCTGTGTCATGTGTGGCCAGTATGGAACGCTGTTCCACCGCCTGGAGAAGTGCCCTACCTCTTAAGTGATATGGCGCGAAGTTAAACGTCTGCTGGGCCAGGATCAAGCGCATCCCTTCAGTCTGTCAAGAGATATGTTTGCTCTATCAATGGCCTCCTCTCTTCCACCCTCCCTCCGTGCTTTGGTGGTTGCAATCGCCATGTGGACCATCCACACGATTGTCTTAGATGCCATCGCAGGCTCCACCCCCACCCTCCCAGAAGCTGTCCACAGATTCCGGTCTCATTTGGTGGACCACTTTCAAGTGTGGATGTTTGGATACCTCCCACCGCGTTGCCAACAGCTGGTCTCCTCCTGGTTCCCAGTCTGGTTCATCAAATCAGACCCCTTCCTCCACACGTGCTCAATAGTGGCTAGGCCCCTTCACACGTTCCCTCCCCCTCCCCATAAGTGGCGTTCCCGCTGGCAACAAGAGATAGCATCGCGTCTCTGGGGTGCCTTTCCTGGTACTAAGTTTTGTCTCTTCTGAATCATATTTAGAAGTGTCCATCCCATGGTCAGCCTTCCCCACAATAAATTAAAATCATATCCAATGATAATTATGGTTACAATTTTGTCAGGGATTGTTGCCAACAATTTGGAGATGAGTAAATTGACTTGAAATGGGCAATTACCCATGTGAAAAAGTGGGTTTGGTAGCCATGTGGACTGATACAAATGGCAACTTAAATATGCTATTCCTCGTGAATATCAGCTGAAATATTTCTTAAATTTAAACCAATATCTCTTTTTTGTCAGCTTGGCATGCCAAGACCATCGTGGCTACCACAAATTACCCCTAACACATGTTCTACCATACCTTTGCTTATAAATATTCCCTAGTTGGTAATATTAATAAACACATTAGAGCTGTGAATACTTTGTTTTTTATTAATAATTGTTTACTTCAAGGCAAAGCTGTGAAGAAGTACTTCCTATTTAAGTGTCAAGGCCAGAGTGAGGATGAAGTCACTAGAATCCTTATATATTGCCAGAGTGAGGCTGAAGTCACTTATTATTATCTGCAATTAGGGCCAAGTTACCCATTTATCCAAAATTGACTAAGATATCTGTCTTCATACAATTAGACAGTTTGTGTTTATTTTCAGAGTCAGTATTTAAGTAAGCCTGTGCACCAGTGAAAACTCCAGTTTTTACATGTGGTACTCACTGCAGGGGTTGAGTCAAGTTTATATGAAATTAATAATGCCAAATTATTTAACTAATATAGAGCACCAAAGAAATGAGGAGGCAGGATCATCAGCAGCCCAGAGAGGAAACATCCAACTAGAGGTGGGTATGCTGGTGGATCCCCAATATATTCATATATTAACAATTGAAGTGAACGAGAATGCTGTAACAATATATGAACCACCTTAGGAGAAAATCCGAGAAAATTTACCCAGTATTAGTGATATCCTGATGAGAGGATTTAGGATTTTGCTGACTGATACTCTTGATCAAAGCTGTGGATTATTCCACCACACAAACAATCAGTAAGAGCAAAGATGACAATTTAAAAATTTCCTCAATATGAACACTTCAACTTTAGTTGGATATTTTCAAAGCATTGGTAACATTGGTAATTATGTTATAAAGTATGTGCAGACAACTACCCAAAACATGAGAGCTATCCAAGTCTGGCAGTAGGTGGTGATTGCTGATCTAGTCAATTACACTCAACACAATAGTGTACAACGGCAGGCATTAATGTCACAACTAGACATCAGTTTTAGAAGATTCATGCTGGCTTGGATTCCATATCATAGTGTGTTCAGCAATCAAACACCCAAATTAAGAATCTGGTGGCCAAGCTGAATACTAAACTTCAGGGGATAGTCGAAGAGATTATCAACCAAATTAGGCTCAATTACCAATGGAAGCATGATGTGGACATACACTGCTGATTGTCTGAATCAAATATTGCTGACTTGATCCAAGCTCAGGAGGCAGCTGTGACAATGGCTGCTGCCAACACTGAAACCCATATGGTCATTCTTGATTTAATCATGGGAGACAGGAAATTAAGAATACTGTCAAAGATATGGAGAGAAAAAAAATCTCAGCGAGGAAATGAGAGCTAAAATTGACAAGCTTTGCACAGAGATTGAAATTGTCAATAAGAATTCATTAGAATTGGCAACTCAATCTGAATTAGATTCCTTGAAGTTCAAAGTCATCAAATTAGATGACAAAATGTTCAATATGAAAAGGAAAATCAAGAACTATATGAACATTTATTCAATATCAAAAAATGAGAAGGCACATTGCAGAAGTTAATTGAGACCTTAAAAGCCATTTTAAAAGGGAAAATCAATAAAAATCATCAGCTTCAGGAAAATGACCAAAAACGCTTGGCTTAGGAGGAAAAAGTCCTTAAATGATCGGATGACCTTGAAAATTTTATATGTATTTGCTCACAAGATGAGTACCTTGAGGCAAATTTATTTGAGGATGAGTCAGCATTTATTGAAGTAGAAAGTTGTGCTGACAGCATGACCCAACCTGTTTAGAAATTGCCCCTGACTATTGCAGCGCTTCCTGAAGTTTCAACTGAAGAAAATCCAGTTTTTGCCCAAATTTTAATTATAAATACTGCACCAATCATCATTGAAGATTTTAAAAGCACTCCAAAGTTACACGGTTTAATCAGGATAACGCGCCTGCCTTCTTCAATTTACAAGAGATGACCATGTATGGCTATAGTAACTGGCATAAAGCTGCCACCATCATAAATTGCCTCAATACTTATTGTCAAAATCTAGTTTTGCCTTACTTTTGCGGGGAGAACTGGAGCTATAAGGAGGCAAAGGAGGAGATTCTGAAAGAATTTGGTAGTCCAGATAAGATGTCAGCCCGGAAACAAGAATTTATGGGAATTCAGTTCAATAATGATGAAACGGTGGGTGCATTTGCCAATTATTTTTATGAGTAACCATAAATAAACAGTGGGGCTAATATGATGACAAATTTTGATGGAAGGATTGCGATGAAGAACATGTTGCATCCTCACTGAGATTTGCACCAAATGATGTCATTTACTATTACTAGCAAATAAACCATTTGCCAAATGATAGAACATCTAAAGGTCTTTTCAGCAATGTTCAAAGTGCCAAATCGGACAAACAAACCAAATAACCAGTCAAACAATATTAAGGGTCCAGTACAATTCCCCAACAAATTAAGAGATTTCAACAATTGGTGGAATCAAGATAAACAGTATGAAGGAACAAGACTGTTCAATAAGCTTCAATTAACTTGTAATAATTTTGGATGGCCTGATCATTTTGCCAATAACTGTGGACAACGCAAACTGAAGGATCAGGTTAATTTATTCCAGCACAATGAAAAACAAGAAATTTCCAATGAGCATGGAAAAGACCATGCTGTCTAGATGGTGAACAATCTTGAACTGCAGGTAACCAAGTACCCAGATAAATTATATACATTGTACAAGTCAGATCTATTTGTGGATGAGCCTAAGTTAGATCCTCTTTATCAAATTGTCTATCAAGATGTAAATGCAATAATGAGATCAAAATCGAAGGGGTTTGCCCCAAAATTGTAGAAGTAACTCGACCATATACCCAATAAATAGTGGAGAAAATCAAAAATGCTGAAGATGAAACAGTTTATTGAATGCCAAGTTAGATGAAGTCAATGTATTGATTCTGATTGGTACAATTTGAGAAGTGTTCCCCAAGATATCAGCTAAGTTAGTTCATACCCTGGATTTGGCCAACAACTCCGTCATACATGCAGTAAACAATAGCTTATCTTATTTTTCTGAGTGCAAATATATAGATATTTTGGTAAAGTGAGTCTCCATCAGGGCAATAATTGATAGTGGAGCGCCAATCAATATAGTATCAACCAAATTAGTGAAGAGATTAAAAGCCAAACCGGATCTAGAGCACAGGAAGCAGTATGGGACGGCCAGCCCTGAATCTACTACTTCCTGTGGGGCCTATAGTGCTCTGCCACTATGGCTTATATCCTTGGTTATATTGGCGCTAGCGATTGTCCTAGATAACCAGAATTATGATATCCTCATTGGCACTAACGTCATGCAAAAGTATGGGGTCAAATGTGACTTTGAGGAAAACACTTTGGTAATTCTGGGGCAGATGTTGCTGCTGATTTATCAATGGGAGGGGAAGGCGCTTTTCAATAAGAGAAATAATTTCATCGATTTGATCTATAAGGATAAGATATTACCTGTTGGTTATAAATTGGTTGGGAAGAAAATCCAGAAGTTACCCAAATATATAGATGAAAATTGTTGAATTCCAATACGTTCTAAGGAAGATGTTATACTTCAGCTGGGAATGCAACAAATAATGGAGACTGGACTGACTTTGGAAATTACAGAACAGTTATAATCAGAAATCAAAGCTCCTTGGCAACAATTTAGGATCAAGCCTTGAGTAGCCCCAGGGATTTTAATCCCTGGTAATAAGGAGATTCAGGTCCTTTTGACCAATCTGGGGAAAACTCCAGTAAAAGTCAAACAGCATCAAGTAGTTGCATTTGCCCAGTTAAATCAGTATTGGAGATTCTTTCCTTCCATATATTTGGAGAATTAGATGAATTAGGATTACCAAAGAAGACTGACGGGAATACCTACACACTAATTCAAAGGGATTGGTTAGCTGGGTTAATGGAGGGTCAAAAAGATGAAGTTCTGGCCTTATTAGAAATATACCAAATTATTTTTGCACAGGATGACAATGATCTTAGGTGCACGAAGGATGTTTTGTACCAAGTAGATACTGGGGATGCTGGACCAATTTGATTGAAGCCTATTTAAAGGTCAAGAGCAGTGGAGGCAGTTGTTGCTGAAGATATTGAAAGCTCATAGAGCATAGAATGTTTTTACCATTGTCCAGCCCCAGGAGCAAGTCATATATTATTTGTTAAAAGAAAGATGGATTGTATTGAGTTGTAATTGATTACCATTGATTGAATAAAATCATGAAAAAGGACTTATATCCCCTGCCTAGAATTGACAATGCTTAGACCAGTTAGGAGGAGACAAGTTTTTCTCTGCCATGGACTTAATATCCGGTTATTGGCAGATAGATATGCCCCCAGAGGATCAAGAAAAATATGCTATTATCACAGCACAGGGGTTGTACCAGCTGACGAGGATGCCTCAAGGCTTGTTTAGTGCCCCAGTGACTTACAGCAGGCAATGGACACGATTTTATTGGATCTGAAGCTGTCCTATGTCCTTGTCTATCTGGACAATATTAATGTATTTAGCTGAACGTGCAACAAACACCTACACCACCGTGAGGAAGTGTTCAAGCAACTGGCTTCCATAAATCTCAAAATTAAGCCAAGAAAGTGTCATTTTTTCAAGGAGGAATTAGATTATTTGGGGTTTGTAATCAACGCAGAGGGACTCAAGCCCCAAGAATAGAAGGTGGAAGCAATTAAAAAGATGTCAGTCCCTAAGAGCGTTTGGGATATTCAAGTCTTTCTTGGAATGGTTGGCTACTATTGCCAATTCATTAAGGATTTTGCAAAAATAGGTGATTCACTTTTCCATCTATTGAAGGATCCAAAAAAGGGATTCATCTGGAATGAAGAGGCTCAGATTTCATTCAATGAATTGAGGAAACATTTGACAACGAGTCCAATTTTCAAAAATCCAAATTATGAGAAACAGTTTATTCAATCAGGTGCATCGCTGATGGCAATAGGAGCCATGCTTAGCCAAGTAGACGAAAATAGGGATTAACACCCCATGGCATATGTCAGCCAAACTCTGTCAAAGGCCAAAAGGAACTATACAGTTATGGAACAAAAATGTCTTGCAGTTATATATGCCTGCAAGCAATTTGAGTCTATATCCATGGAACACATTTAAAGGTTGTGACCGACCATTCATCTTTTTGTTGGATCCATAAGCCCAAAGAACCAGAAGGGAGATTAGTGCGGTAGCTTTGAAGTTGCAGGCCTACAACCTTGAGATAGAAGAACAGGCTTGAGAAGAAAAATCAAAACGCTGATGGGTTATCAAGGTTACCTGTCGTTTTTGCTGTGCAAGATCATGCTGATGACTTATATGAGCAACTGATCTGTGGAGAGTTACGAGAAGAACCAGTTAAAATTCAAAAAGCACTGAAAAAGGTGATGGAGAAAAACAAATTGTCAATGGCCAATTATTTAAAATAACGGATGAAAAAAGGCTCTGATTTATGAAACCTTTGGAACATACAGAAATTATTTGAGCTGCCCACAAGGTTGTCAGACATGGTGGGATAAAGAAAACGCTTGAAAACATAAGGCAATACTATCATTGGGAATCCCTAAGTTATGATGTTGCCAATTATATTGCCTGTTGTGTGGAGTGTCAACTTCACAAGCCACATAAGAACACTATGAATTATTACTTGGTGAAGCCAGGATTTATGTGGCACACAGTTACAATCAATGTTATGGGACCATTGAGTGCAAGTACAGTTGAGGTACATTACATCATAGTAGCGATTGACCACCTTACAAGGTGTGTTAAAACCTGAGCCTTGAGCCAAGCAGATTCCCTGAATAATGCCAAATTTATCTTGGAGCAGGTGATATATTGGCATGAGTGCCCCCAAGTATTACTAAGTGACAATGGGACAAACTTTACCTCATTCATAATTTCACGTTTGAATGAACTAATGGGAATTAAAGTGGTAATGTTTGCACCCTATCAATCTGAAACAAACGGAGTTGTTGAACAAGTCAATGGAACACTCGCTGCTATGCTAAGAAAGCTGATCTCAGGTAAAGCGTCATCCTGGGCATCTTATATAAGTTTGGTAACGTTTGTGTACAACATAAGTTTTCATTCAACTATAGAAAACGCCGTTTGTTTTATTATATGGTCATAGGGCATCATTGCCAACAATTCTCTATTCAGCAATGGAGCCAACTCTTGGGATGAGTGCTGATAAACACCTATTTCAGCTTACAAATATAATAGTGGAACTACAATCTCAGGATTATAAACACCACAATCAAAAGAAGGATTTAGGCCAAAAAAGCTGATGATAAGAGTCAATCCAACCTTAGGGAAATTTGTCGTTGGAGAATGAGTAGCCTATTGTGATACACATGGGTTTGGTAACTGAAATAAGCTAGATGCATTATGGTTAGGACCATTTGAGGTTATTGCCAAAATGGCAATTGATGCCTACACAATCAAAAATGTGCCCAACAGTTGTGTGATTAATAGGGTAAATAGCAAATTTTTAAAAATGGAATTAATAATAATAATAATAAAACTTTTCTCTCTCGTTGCAATCACTTTTGCAACAACACTCAATTTAAGTCTGGTAAATAGTTTGATAATCTCACCAAGGAGATTAGTTGGCGCCCATGTCAGGGAGCAGTTGGGCGAGTAAGGTCAAGGGCACAGGTGTTGGCCCCGCGTCATCCAAATTTTGCAAATGCCCCAGCAAGCCCGGGGAATAGATAAATTTGATAAATAACTGGCGGTAACCATTTCCCCAAAAATTTTAGCTTGGCAAGCGCGATGCAACCAGTACATCAATATGCCGCACTCCCAACCACTCTCATTGGTGGAACATGGAGTGCGGATATTCCTGGATGTTCAGCAGATGGCGCTTTGGGAGAAGTTTTGTGGAGATGTACATGCTCATTTCCTGAACGCGGTGTACGTTGTACATCATTCCATGCCACGCAGTTGGCTGGATCTAGGCTTTGAGAGTAAGGAAGTGGTGGATGAAGCCGCAACGGTGTGCATTTTAGTAGACTTTCCAGATGGTCAGCGGGTCATCAAAAATAAGTGAACCAAAGGACAAAATCAAAACAAATTTTTGTAACTTTCAACTTTCTGCCCACTACAGTCAAATGCTTCGTACTCAAACAACACCTGAAGGCTGGGCTCACCATATATGGCGAAATATAATTTTTCAAAATGCAGCACTTTATGCTAATGCCAAATCTGTGCACAGGCAAAGCAATTGCAGTCCCAACCCCAGCCGAGGGGATAGTGAAGGATCTGTCACAAATCCCACATACCACTTTTGTCAACATTGAGGGGCATGCCACCCACCCTTTCAGGGTCACCATGGACAGCACACTCCCATCTTCGCTTTCTGTAGCGCTTTTAGCCTCTAGGCCCACGCCTGCCCCACCAAGGAGGGCATCACATATCAAGAGTTTCTCTCAGATTCAATGGGCATAGGAGAAGCCCACTATGAACCAGCTGCCAATACAAAGGCAGCCTTCCTGTGGGGAGTGCAAGGATGCTACATCCTAGTAAAGCCAATATCCCCTCAAGAGTGGAAGAAGGCCAAACAGACCCGCAAAGCAGTGGCCAAGGAGGCAGCCAAGACCGCTTCTGCTATCCCGCCCTCCAAACTCCAGGAGGACATTGAGACTTTTGCAGTGGAAGCAGCTCATGAATCCCTCAACCAATCAGATTGGGATGCCCAAGATGATCACCCACTGGGCGAGTTGGTTTCACCTGACCAATGCACCCAAGCATTGATTGGAACCAAATTGGTCTCCAACTTTCCTGCTGATAATCCACTTCCAAGCATTGGTGCACCACAAATGCACGCACCGCAAAATCTCATCCTGAAGCGGGGAAAAAGTGAAGGCAAAAACCAACATGAACCCAACTGCTAAAGCTACCCATTCCAACAATTACACAGTAGCATCACATACCTGGGGCGCCGTCAAGCGCCATGAAGAAATTGTGGAGGCTGAAGGGCTCAGGTGCCCTTCCCCTCGCACCTAAGGTGCAATGGGGGAGCCTTTACTTTAGGGATGTTGAACATCGCTGGACTCAAGGCCTCGCCATCCCAGGCTTTGAAACTGAGTTTTTTACAACAAAATTTACCCGTGGACATCCTGGCCACTCAGGAAACCCACTCTCCATGCGGTTCTAAGGAATCATGGAAAGCCATGCTCCTCCCTTCCCTCTCCTTCTGGTCTGAGCACTGTGGGGTGCTAGTTCAATGAACAAAAATTTTAAATTTATATTGTCTAAATTCTTCCTTAGCAGTTGAGTCCTCATAGTCACTTTTTTGTGGGACAATGAAGTGCACGCTATCATCAACGTTTACGCCCCAACCTGTTCATGAGAACGTTGGAAATTTTTCTTGTTGGTCAATTCCATTCCATTGACCCCTGACCCTTTTGTCAGTTGTGACATGAACTGTTGGTTGAGCCCAACCACAGACCGCTGGCCCTTCTCACCTTCACCACCACAGGGACACGTAGAACTCTGCATTCTCAAAACCATCCTAGGGTTGGTCAGTACTTGGCAGCTTTATGCTCTGCTACTTGAAAACATGTCGCGCCCCCATGTCAACAATGGCCAGTTAAAGTCCATGTCCCACATCAACCTTATCCTCGCGCCGTTAAAATTTCATACCCAAATTTCCCATTTCACCATGATGAAGATCAATTTTTCTGACCACAGGATGGTATCAATCTCCTTCTGTTTATCCAACCCAGCAGCTAGGGCTCCAAAATGGTGCAAACTTTGCCCAGCCAAAATTGCATCACCAAGATTTTCCTCTTGGGTGGAATCTGTGACTGCAGCTCCAGAGTTTGTCGCACTGTTTTGTGCTGATCCAATTTCCGCCTGGTCTACCTTCAGGTGAGCACAATCTTCCAGGCTCACCACCTTTCCTCCCACCACTCACGATCCACCTTGGCGATCATTTCGCGTGCTCTGGAAGAGTTGGCCCACCTGGAGTTCAACGTCCCAGCCACGGGCTACAGCCCAGCTTGGGGTCGCAGGTGGGTGGAAGTAGCCGCCAACCTTAACGCTCTAGTGAGACAACACAAACATCATGTTTGTGTTCAGTACAGAGCTAAACACATTTCAGTGGGTGACACTTTCTACGCTTACTTTTTTCAAAAATTCTTCATACTGCGCCAGAGTTTGGCCTTAACACAGGTGCAAAGGCCAGAAAATTCTGTAGCAGATATGCCAGCTGAAGTGGCGATTGAGATACAAAACTATTACTCCAAGTTGTATTGATCTGAACCAATTCAGCCAGACAAAATGGCAAATTTTCTTGATATTGTACACATCTGCAATATTTCCCGTTTCCTGGAGTTGATGAATTTGATTACTCAAGAAAAACTCTGGTCCGCCATCCGCGGTGCACCGTATAGGAAATGCCCAGGCCCAGATGGCATTCCTTATGAGTTCTATAAGAAATATTTCAATGATTTATCCCCTTTGCTGCTTGCCTCTCTTAACCAAATCCTTTTGGAAACGCGCCTCCTACCAGGAGGGCAAGAGGCCTACATTATAACACTATTCAAAAAAAGGGACAAGCTGGACTTGGCCAACTGGCACCCCATTTCTCTTACCAACACTGATACTAAAATTTTTACTAAAATCATGGCTAACCGTCTAGGGTTTGCAGCCTCTATTCTCATCTCCCCTGAACAATTCAGTTTCATACCCAGAAGGTCGATTTGGGACAATATACACACCGTAGCCAAAGTCTGTCAGTCCACGGCCTCTGGTGCACTTGTATTTTTAGACCAACAGAAGGCCTATGATAGAGTTAACTGGGATTACCTCAGGGCCTGCCTCCACCAGTTCCGCCTACCCCCTCACTTCATCAATTGGGTGATGATGCTAACAGAATCCACCACAATGGCTGTGCGTGGCCCTGGCTTTCTCACAAATGTAGTCCGCCCTCAAAGGGGCCTATGCCAAGGGGCCCCTCTTAGCCCACTTTTGTATAACTTCAGCCTTGACCCACTTCTTCATAATGTGAACGCCCGCCTTACTGAGGTCCATGTGCTAGGCCAAGCCCCAGTCAAGATGTTGGCATTTGCTGATGACTGTGTGGTTGGGGTGTCTAAAATCATGATGCACGCGCGCTTGAAGCTCTTATTAGGGTTTACTCCAGGGTAAGTAATGCTGCACTCAACGCCTCCAAAAATGAAATCATTCTCCTGGGTTGGTGTCAAGCCCGCTGGGCCCCAGCGCCTTGTTTTCAATCTTCCCCAGACTAGCGCACACGATTCTTTACCCTGCCCACCCCACAATGCCCCGTTTGTGCCCCCATTTTGTGCCAAGCCCCACCGCTGGCCCAGTCCGCCATTTGGGGGTGTGGTTGGAGGCAGGCGGGTACACCACAACGGTGGTGGAAAACAATATTCTGGACAATGTGATGAAACGCATAGCTTCCCTCAGAGTTCATCAGACTTCCCTTACCAGTAGGGTAGTACTAGCCAACTCTACGCTCCTCTCCAAAGTTTAGTTGGGGCCCACGCCATTGCTTTCACCCCAAGGTTTTTAAATCACGGTATGCCTTTCTGCAAGGGTGGCTTTGGTCGGGACACCCTCCGCCAGTGCGACTGGATGTTATGTTTGGCCCTTGCCATAGTGGTGGTATTGGTCTGCTCAACTTTGAGGCCTATGCTGCCAAAGTCCTTGGCACCTGGATCGCTGCCATTACCAACCCTGCAATTTCAGACCAACACTGGTCTTGCACAGCCTGCTCCAACTTCTCACGCGCCCTAGGCCTCACCAACCCATCCCACCCACAATCTCTGTTGAAATATCTGATTTTCCCATCCTTTGGCAGCAGGCCCACATGGGACGCCACCCCACTTCAAGAAAATTTTCCTCTCAATGCGGAGCACTGAGTGGAGGATTCATATTTGTGGGCACACAGCCCAGAGGGGGTGCCCCTCTCCTTGGTTCACCCAGGAGGTACAGGGACTACCCATTCTGAATGGAGTGATACCCATGAGGCCCCATACCTTGTCCGGGGTGGACTACCTGGACATTATGGACATCCCCTATTCCCTAGATACCCAGAAAGTCATTTGGAAGTACGCCCATCACCCTCTTCTGCAGCCTCATATCCGCTCCCATGTTTGGCACTGCTTGATATGGGTATACCATACTGCTGAACGCTCTAGCGCTTTTTACTCATCCTGTGTCATGTGTGGCCAGTATGGAACGCTGTTTCACCGCCTGGAAATGTGCCCTCCATTTAAAAAAATATTGCGTGAGGTGCAACGTCTACTTTGCCAGGATCAGGCACAGCCCTTCAGTCTGTCTAGGGACATGTTTGCTTTATCAATGGCCTCCCCTCTCCCACCCTCCCTTTGAGTCTTAGTGGTCACAATCGCCATATGGATTATCCACACAATTGTCTTGGATTCCATCTCAGGCTCCACCCCACCCTCCAAGAAGCTGTCCGCCGGTTCCAGTCACACTTAGTGGACCACTTTGAAGCGTGGATGTTTGAATACCTCGCATCACGTCACCACCAGTTGATCTCATCCTGGTTCCCAGTTTGGTTCATCAAATCAGACCCCTTCCTACACACGTGCTCATTAGTGGTGCCTGCCCCTATACACGTGACCCCCCTCCCCATAAGTGGCGTTCCCACTGACAACAAGAGATAGCATCGCATCTCTGGGGTGCCCTCCTATTACATGTGTTTCGTTTTTCTATGGTGTCTTATTGGAAGTGTCCATCCCCTGGTCAGCCTTCCCTGTAATAATTAATTAAAAGTAATAATAAAAATATATTATACTTAAAGGTAGTAAGCTAAAAATAAAAAAATAAACAAATTAAAAATAAGGTTAATAAATATATATGTTAAAGAAAGCTTTATTATATTTTTATAAAATTAGAAAAGAAAAAAAGAGAAATTAATTAAAATATTGTCTATTTTTTAAGCCTCATGTTGCAAATTGCAAGCTCTTCTTTGACAAATCTGGGGGGAGGGAGGTTGAACAACAACATTATGAAAGTTGCCACTAAAATTCAATCTGTGATCAGATGCTAGCAAGGGTTAGAGCAATGCAAAACCAAGTTTTTTGGACCTGAGGGGAATTTTGAGAATATGTAACAATTGGAAGAGTAAACGTAATGTCCAATATAAAAAGGCGAGAAACATCAGATTGCAGGGGAAAACAGCAATGCAAGAAAATGCAATATGCAAATAAGTCCATATAATTTCTATATGGCTCAGGCGCTGGAAGCTGTCTACAAAGTGCTTGACAACAAGTTTCATCAAGAACACTTGCCTTATGAGAGAATAAAAAACAGGGAAGATGTGGGGGTAGCTGTCAAATCATGCTTCTGATTATTGCCATTAATGGGAGGTATCACCGGATAGTCCCCACCATGAAGTAATCATGCAGGCAACAAACAGCATCTTGGAGGTGGCATCTGCAGGCCCCCTAGAAGCAAAAAGGAAAAAAATGGTGGAAATTTGGTGATGTGGGGATTGAGGTGGCCCATATGTGAAGTACTTGCCCTGTAAACTGAAGTGCATAAGCTGCAGTATTTCAGTTAAGAAAATTATTAAGGTCATGAGAAGCAAAAGAAATGCTAAGGGCTTCAGTCAATTTCCCCCTAAGTTCCTGATATGAAAGCTCAACATGCTCATCATTACCAATTGCCAATTCAGTCGACAAGATTGTTGGTTGATAAAATTGGCTGATATGAAAATGGAGCTTGGGGGAATATCTGACTAGATTAGGAATGATTGATCTAAACTAATTGAAATTGCTTCATTGGGCTTGAGAGCAACCCCTGAATTTAGAACTGATGGAGATGAGTCTAATAATGATTCAAAATTGAGCTTGACAGAAGGGAAATTGAAATTAAAGGCTGAGAATTTATTGAGGGAACGGCCAACTTATTTCTTCCTCAAAAATAGGTATCAGTGCAGAAGAGCAGATGAAGAGATAACTGAGTCAAGTTGACTTGGGGCGTTAGACCTGGCAGGAAGGGAAAGGATACCTCTTTAGGCAGTTCATGACATTACTCAAAAAAGGGAAGCATCTGTTTTGGATAGATTGGCCAGGATTTACTTGTAGCATGAATTATTGGAAGAGGACATTTTTAGCTGATAATCTGGTCAAGCGGGGAGATATTTGGGAATTTTATATGACCACACTATCCAGATAGGGATTATTTAAGCTTCAATTTATTTACATTAATGGTTTGCAAATTTTAATTTAGCTTATTGATTGAGCTTTGGATGACAATTTAATTATGTCATATAGTTTGCAATAATAACTGACCAAATGGTTAATCATAATTCTCATAGGATCATATCCAATGATAGCTATGGTTACAATTTTGTCAGGGATTGTTGCCAACAATTTGGAGATGAGTAAATTGACTTGAAATGGGCAATTACCCATGTGAAAAAGTGGGTTTGGTAGCAATGTGGGCTGATACAAATGGCGAATTAAATACTCTATTCATAGTGAATATCAGCTGGAATCTTTCTTAAATTTGAACCAATATCTCTTTTTTGTCAGCTTGGCATGCCAAGACCATCGTGGTTACCACAAATTACCCCTAACACATGTCCTCCCATACCTTTGCTTATAAATATTCCCTAGTTAATAATATTAATAAACACATTAGAGCTGTGAATACTTTGTTTTCTATTAATAATTGTTTACTTCAAGGCAAAGTTGTGAAGAAGTACTTCCTATCTAAGTGTCAAGGCCAGAGTGAGGCTGAAGTCACTATAATTCTTATATATTGCCAGAGAGAGGCTGAAGTCACTTATTATTATCTGCAATTAGGTCCAAATCTACCCATTTATCCAAACTTGACCAAGCTAATTGTCTTCATACAATTAGCCAGTCTATGTTTATTTCATGGAGTCAGTAGTTAAGCAAACCTGTGCACCAGTAAAAACCCCACGTTTTTTACATCTACTCTTACCACTCTAGCCTCTTATAAGGCTTTCTCCATCTCAAAACCTGATCTTATTGAGTTGATTCCACAAAATGCTTCTCCATATCGTGAAGATATCCAGAGGATAGTGGCCGTGATGGGGCAATTATCCCCTCCATCTTCAGCTCTAAAAAACAAGTTGAAGAAGACAGTCGCACCCTTGCTTTGCCCCACATCTCCAGAGTGGTTTCCCCAAGTGGTTTCATCATACTGTCCTTCCATGATGTTATCTCTATCTCCCTCACCCACTCCTCAGACCATCTCTCATCCTGAACCAGTAGCCATGGGGCAGCCCAAACCCCTTATGTCAAAGGCTAAATGTAAATCCATAACAATTACAGAGTCTCCTCAAAAAGTTAAAAGGTAGATGAGCGCTCCAGGGTCTCTCCTGCAACAAAGGAAGCCCCTAAATTACCTCACAACCGATGGCCTCCATGATGTGCATTGATAACACCTATGACGATGAGTCTGAAAGGGGTTTGTGAAGATGATGTCATTATGTAATAGGAGCCCCAGGTGAAGTGAAGGTATTTGACAGGTTGAACCCAGAGAGAGTGGATGTGACTAGAATCTCCTGCCAAACTTATCTCCGTCATTTTTGAAGGGTTTTGAGGTCATTGACACTGCCAGTAACGCTGACCAGATCATTGCCACATTGATGATCCACCAAGTGTGTTAATACCATGCAGACTATGCAAAAATAATACCATGAAACTGCCAAAAGTCTTGCCTCTACTCTTCATCTTAAAAAGGTCCTCGATCTATCCCTGAATTTGGGTAAATCCTTAACTAAAGTGGAGGTCGTTGTCAATGGAGTGCTAATTAGGGCTATCCTTGACACTGTGTCCCCAGTGAACGTTGTGTCAACAAATCTTACTAAAAAGATTAAGCTGGCCCCTGACCTTGACTACAACCAAGAGTGTGGACTGTTGGTCCTGCAAACACCCACGCTATTGGCGCCTACTCTTCTCTGCACATTAGTTTTAGGAAGCTCATCTTGTCGGCTTTAGTGGTAGCCTTGGCCAACAATACCTATGATCTACTCATTGGTACCCAGTTACTGCTAGAACTTGAAGGTTTATCAACTTGAATCAGGGGTATCTCTCCCTGATTAACTATGAGATTCCTCTAATTCTGACCAATGAAGAGTTTAATAAAACGCTTATGCTTGAACCGGTGAGTAATCTTCATCCATCTTACCATTACACTACACAATGCTAGGTCGGAATACCAAGAAGCTACCAAATCAGTGGACGCCCTAGAGGTATCCCTTCTATGCATACAAAGAAGTAGTGATAAAGGCGTTTGAACAAAGGGTAATTGGCACCAAGATTACCATACAGATTCCCCACATTTGCTTATTGCATTTAACCAGAGTTGAGGGTGTTAGTCCTTTTAGAGCCCATTTATTGCCAGGCGTACTGGACTCAGTCTATCAGCAACCCATCAATCTCCTTCTGGGGAATCTCACCCTGAAGGATCTGGTCATAAAAACATCAGGCGATCAGAAGAGGCCTGCTGCTATCCATTGAGGACATCAAGAAAGTCCACTGTATTGAGTCTATGGCGGAGATCGGCTTACTTGTTGACCAATCATTGTGTACTTTGCCTACTGTCCATATCTCTGAGGAAATAACCCTAACGGCTTGACAAAGTCCACACCCTCCTGGACACCGTATAGCGACATTTTCTCTAAATCTGATACTGACTATGGGCACTTGAAGGGTTGGACTCACACTATCGACGTTGAGGATTCTCGTCTCATCTGATCTCAAGCCCTACTGAAAATCAAAAGTTGAAGAGCTACAGATGCAGATGGAGCTCAAACAGTTGCTGGACGCTGGGTTGCTAGTGCCATCACAAAGCCTTTGTCATCCCCTCTTCTACTTTATAAAAAAATGGATATTATTGCGTAGTTATGGAATACCATAAGCTGAACAACCTCACCAAGAAGGACAGCTGCCCTCCAATATTGATGATGCTCTGGCCCAACTATCTGGGTCCAAGTTCTTTTCTGCCATGGATTTGGCTAGTGGATATTAACAGATGGACCTTTCTTTACGGGATCAGGAGAAGTGCGCCCTTATCTGTAGTGGGAACCTATTTTAACCCACTTGGTTACCCCAGGGGTCATGCAATGCGCCTGCCACTTTTCAGTGGGAGATGGATCATATTCTCCATGATATCAAGCTGAGCTGCGTGATTGTCTATCTCAATGACATCACAGAATTTTCCAAGACCTTCAACGAGCACTTCACGAACCTAAAAGAAGGGTTTCAATTGTTGCGGGAATTCAACATCAAGCTGAAGCCCTCCAAATGTACTTTCTTTCAAAAAAGTTGGATTTCCTTAGGAACGCTTTATTTCAAGATGTGATACAACTCCTTTAAGTTAAGGTGTAAGCACTATCTAAAATGCCTACGCCCAAAACCTCAATGATATACATGTATTCTTGGGCATGATGGGATACTATCATCAATTCATCCTAAAATTCGCCAGCTCAGTGAGCCCCTCATTCGTCTATCTAGGCTAAGAACATTCCCTTCCATTGAGTTGCTGAGAAAAAAGCTTCATATGAGACCTTGAAGGAGATATTGCAACAACGGCTGATCCTCCATCATCCTGGCTATAATAAGCCTTTCATGTTGTTTACAGATGTCTCTGACTACGCTTTTGGAGCTATCTTGACTCAATTGGATGATCATGTGGATGATCATCCCATGCCTTACTTTAGCAAAATGCTTTTAAATATGAGCGCAACTACAGCGTCAATGAGAAGGAGTGCCTGGCTGTCCTTCTTGTTGTCGAATACTACTGCCCTTTTCTATATGGGAATTCATTTAAAGTGGTCACTGAGAACACCTCTTTAAAATAATGCAAAAAATGAAAATCCTAATGGGAAGTTGGCTCACTGGGGTCTTAAGCTCCATTACTATGATATGGCCATTGAGCATCAAGCTGGGATGCGCCATATGAACATTGATGGGCTGGCGCAGCTGCCTGTCATTCACCTTGATAATAACAAAGCAGAGAGGTTGCATGACCTCCTAATGACTCCTTACGCGTGGGCTGATGAATATGAACTAATACAGAAGATGCTATCACGGCACTCCCACAACACAAAGATGGAGAGCGGGAAGCTATATAAGAAAGTAGGAGTAAAGTGGTTGCCATATCTCCAGCTATCAGAGCGAGTACTTGTCATCTTGAAGTCTCACACTATCATGAGGCATGGCGGAGTTCACAAAACCTACAACTGGCAAAAGAGCGGAACTAATTGGAGGGCATCATGAAAACCATAACAGAAGTCTTGAATGCCTGCCTGACCTGTAGAAACAACCCAGCTTCATGACTTGATATTAGTATCAACCTACAATGCCCCAACAATCCTTCCACACTATAAGCTTGGATGTGGTAGGTCCTCTACTCAGACTACTGGTGGCAACCGTTATATTCTGGTTGAAATTGATCATTTCACCAAATTGGTTGAATCTGTTTCTCTCCCTGCTCAGACTGCTAAAGCCACAGCCACCTTCTTACACCAGTATATCTTCAACTGGCATGAGTGCCCCCAGGTCCTCCTATGTGACAATAGGAAATTTCTATCTCCCAAGTGGTAAAACTTCTCGCCATATCTATGGGAGCTCAACAACTTTTCTTAGTCCCCTATAACCCTTCTGAAAATAGTGCTGTAGAAAGATCCAATGGAACACTGGTCTCTATTTTATGCAAAATAGCCACTTACGACCCTCTTTACTGGGATCTTTACTTACCCTATGCTCTCATGGCTTACTGTATCAGCTATCACCAAACCCTTAAAGTGTCACCATTTTAAGTATTGTATGGGAGAGAACCTAGGGTTTCCAATTTACTAAGAAAAGATATCTTCTCTGATAAGACTGATCCTGAGCAAGCTATGAAGAAGTTAGCTTAGCACATCATTCAGTTGCAATCAGAAATGATGACCAACTTGGCAAAGATGGTCACTAAAGAGGGTCAAACAGCTAACGAGCTCTGGCCTCCTCTACCTACCTTCCAATTGTCAGACTTGGTGCTATACTACCATAATTATATCACTCCCAGAAGTGAGAAGCTTGAGTTTATCTAGGAAAGCCCTTTTGTCATCACTTATAAGCGAGAGATGAGTACTTTATAAAATCCCTGTCTACCAAAGTTACCATTAAACATATCCATGGCCAATCATTGCGTCCTTATTCCTCCCATAACACGTTAGAAGGGGTTAATGTCAGACAATTACTAGTCCAATATTGTAACAAGGGTGTTTTGGCTCATATTTGGATTAAATTGGGCAAAAGACCCTGGCCAATTCTTGGTGGAACTCTTGAATCAGGATAGCAATTCTATTATCACTCAGGTAAATAAAACATATTTGGGCAGTCAGATTGCTCCAAATTGTCAGCCAAATCTGGGGATCCCTTCTAAGGTCCCACCCCTTAATACAGCATATTTAATACAACAAACACCACGGAGACCAGCCCCTCTTATTAGGTTGGATGGGGCCTCACCAGGTGCAAAATTTTCTCATCAAATTATTGAGTAAAATACATCAAGACTTAACTTATGGGCTGATACTACCTAGCAACGATTGACTGTTTCCTAAATGCAAGGCAAGTCTTGACCAATCCAATAGGTCAAATCTCAATATTTCCTAATTCAGATTTTACTAAGAAATCCGAACTTTAAGCCTCATGTTAAATTCTGAGGATTGCTCACTTGATAAATTAAATCCTGTATGTATATTTGGGAAGAAGTTCAGCTGAAAGATCCTTGATTTTAGCTAGTGTTACAGATTTTCAACCATTTGGAAGCTCACTTGGATCTTCTAAAATGATACAACTCTTCTGGTCTATCTTGGGTGTAATTTTCCCTAAAAATTTGGGAACTTCAACCAAGGCAGGCAACAATATGAGCTGGAAATTTCTGCTCTAACAGATTACCAACACTCTTAATAGGAACCACCTCTGATAAAAACCAGATAAAGAGATTTAATAAGTATATCTTTGGTTTAAGAGATATTTTTAGATGATCATTCATCAGGCAAGGCAATAGTATTTGTACTTCTAGGGCATTTCCTGCCCACATATCAAGCATGCAATTTCCAAAGATAATTATTTTTTCACCTCAGTTATGCCTTGAACTGATACAATTATGACCTATTGCTAGGACTATTGGTGGCAAAATACTCTCATATTTGGGAGGATTTCAGGGACAAAAATAGCAATACAAATATGCAAAATTGTCCTAGGATCATCCCAATTTGAGATTCATCATACTGCTGAAGAAATTTTTAATTTGGGAATCTTTGGAATTAATTAAAGTAAATTTTTCACCCTTAATTGGGACGTTGACAGGCCTTTATCTTTAGCACTAAGTACTCCCATTTGGGCAGTCTGTAGGACATTTGCCCTCAAAGCTGCAGAGGAAGAATTCCTTGGGTCAAAATCAGCCAAAACGAGGAACTGTTGGCCATTTATGAGTTTCCAATGGCCCATAATGCGATTTTAAAAACAATGGGACCAAAAGTATCGGAGATATTAGCCAAAAGACCCTGGACAATTCTTGGTGGAACCCTGTTAATTGGGGTAACACCAGTTCAAAACCTACACGGACACTACCTGTAAAATTGAAAAATAGAATTTGCCAATTGCATATAAGATGTCAGGGCAACCAGAGGAAGGTACTCTCCCAACTATCACCAAGTCCTTCACAACACCTACGCATGGTCCAACTGCTTTTATAGGTGTGGCAGAGGTCCTCCAAGGTGAAAGTAATTTTTCTAGTGGTGATTGGTTGTGATACATCAAAACTTTGCCGCATGGATATATCCTGCCTCAAAGCCCCAATTTTCGATTTCCCAAAAAGTAGCTCACATCTCCTACATTCTGATAGAAGATTTTCTCATATTTACTAATTTGGAATGCATTGCAGCTATTCCAAAACTATCCTCAAATTCTTTTTGACCCTCAAAATCAGTATAAAAACTAATTGTCAAATAATAGGAAGAGATTGCTTTTCTATTTACCCAATCACTACTAATAGAATACTAAAAAATCCAAGTTTTTATTAGCTATAATTTATTAAATTTATAAATTCTTTTATAATCCAGTGGCGTTAGCATCAGCGAGCACTTAAAAAGCTGGATTCCTACACAGTCCATGTACAAGTGCTATTGTGCCAATTATAAGGATCAACATACAAAATTTTTCCATAGGGCGGAAAAGTAATTATGATATCATGATGTCTATTTGTTCATGGGATTTTTAATGGTTATTTTCAGATGAATCTCTAGATGATTTCTTAAGCTGATTGGCTAAAATTGCTCCTGATTAGTTGGGACCAAATGTCATGTTTTTTGATGTATAATTGAATTTAATTGATGTTGTGATAATTGGTCCAAACTGTCAAGTGGATAATTAGGTTAATTGAAATAAAAATATTCATCCTGAGCTGTCAAGTGGATAAAAGATTGATTGACATTAAGATATTTGGCCCAAGCTATTAAGTGGATAAAAGATTGATTGACGTTGAGATATTTGACCTGAGCTGTTAAGTGGGTAATTGGTTTGAGTTGAGGATTAGAGTATTAGCTTGAGTTTAGGGAGGATAATCGGTCTGATATGTTAGTTGTCAAAGGGTTTATTTTGGGTTAAAAACCAGAATATGACACCTTGACATCTTAAATATAAAATATTGACTTATTAAGGGTAACGTTTCTTACCTTCCAAAAAGACTAATAAGCATACAAAAACAGCAACTTTCTAGTTTTTTGTGTTTATTTATCTTTACTAATTTTAGTGGTTTCATTCCCCTATTTGTTGGACTTTAGGGAAAAAATCACTAGCAAGAATCCCCCAGCCAAAATTCAACAACATCCCCCCACTTGACCAGATTACCCAGAAAGATAGTTTTTCAGAAGAAATTTCTTCTTCTTAAGACTTAACTAACAAGGCTAGTTCAGAGGTCCATCTTCTGGACTTAACCAACTCATTAGATCAGCAGTCCCCTTCTTGCTGTCACCTCTGTTGAGCACGGTCCTATGGCCTCATGTTGTACCAGGACTATTTGGGCATCATTGTTGTCATAGCCTGGAAACTTGTACTCCCCAAGGTTGGGCTCCCCATTTGCAATTGGAGCAGATCTTTTTCAAACCTAGGGACTACTCATGGTGGATATAGTTTCAGCTCGTCCTGATCATACTGACATACTTTAGCGCCTTGGGCCTAATCAGGTGGATCCAGTTGCAACCTGAGCTGTCCCTGCCAACAATAGGAGGGAATAACGCCCAAAGTTTATTAAAAACAACAAATAAAATTGATTTTTAATATAGTTTTTCATTTATATTGTTATTATTTCTTTTTTATACATTTTACTGATGTTTTTTATATGTTTATCTTTTTTGTATATATTCTTTTTTATACCAATTTTATGAACTTGCTATATACTTTGTTAACTATATGACCATTGAGGATATTTTCAATTGTATATAGGCATCTATTGCCTTTTTTAAATTACTATCAAAGGTTTTTTTCATAAAGCATCCAGCTTATTTTGGTGACTGATTCCATGCATGTTACAATAGGATACTTTATCCCCAATTTCAAATCTTTTTATGGGTGGTTGTTTCTTATCATTGTATGTCTTAGCCTGTATCCTTTTTTTAAAGGGTTTTGAGAATGCTTAGGATTGTAAATCAATCATAATATTGGCTTTTCAAGAGAAATATTGGTCAGGACTAATCCTTAAAGTTAACTTCAATTCTGAGAATAGATTTTGTTGGTAAGGCGGCTTTTCTTCCATAAAACAGTTAAAAGGATTTTTTCTCATATGAGTAATGATAACTGACTTTATAGGAAAATGTCACCAAACTTAAGTACTAAGCCCAAGCAGACGTTTTTCTTGCAACCAGTTCCTGTAACATAGCGGCAAATATAGCGTTCACTCTCTCAACAAGTCCATTCATCTCAGGCCAATATTGGAACCAAGACAACCCCTTTGATCCCCATCAGTTCATTCAATCAGGATATGACAAAGGACATAAAGTTCATTTCATTATCATTTAGGTTTACTTACGGACAGCCATGCTGATATAACACTTGTCCCAAATAATTTGGCAGTATTCATCGCATTTCCACAAACCATAGCCTTGATTTCAATCCATCAGGTTTGATGATAAATAGCAATTATGATATATCGCATTCCTCCAGTGCTTGTACTTAGAGGTCCCATGACATTGATTGATACTGTATTCCAGGTGAACCCTGGTCGCATTAACTGATATCTGGCCGCATTTTTGTGTGTCTTGGGGAGCTGACACTCTGCACAACAGGAAAGAAAATCCGCTGCATTGTAGCTTTGCAATTCCAATAGTAATATTAGTATTTGTGCTCTAAAGTTTTATAAGGGCACTATGGCTGACAAATTTGTGAGCTGCACAGATTATTTCTATTTGTTCATATGGTATTGAAAAACAGAAGCCTTTTATAATTCACTAGTTTGAGTAACTGTCCATACTTTTGTTCTGTTCCCTCTATGGCTTTTAGTAATGCCGTTTGAACTTCAGGCGGCCATCCCCCAACTCTCCTTTAACCATTCGCTCAAAATAGGTCATCAGCACAACTTTATACTGCATGAATTGCTGGTAGTCAGAATAATCCTTCAGCATTTTGGTTTTTTTATCCCTGGTGAGATGTTCGGTTTTATAATCATATGCCTGGAATTTCAAGGTTCATTGTGCTAGTCTCCCTTCAGGTTCTCTTAAGTTATGCAACCAACATGGATGCATGTTAGGTTACAACATTAAAATGTATCCCTTGAATATAAACACAAAATTGCTTGCAAGCATAGTTAAATTCAAGAAATTCACACTTGGTGACTTTATAATTCTTTTAAGCCTTGTGTGAAAGTATGGCTGATATATGCCATTGAGTACTCTTCACCTTGTTCATCCACTTGACTAAGTACAGCGCCTATTGCCATGAGTGATGCATCTGATTTTTTAATAAACGGTTGATCATAATTTGGATATTTGAGTATTGGGCTTGTCATCAATTATTGCCATAATTTTTCAAATGCTCCTTGGGCCATCTCATTCCATTTAAACCCTTTTTAGATCCTTAAGCAGATGGAATAATGGATCTGCTAATTTTGCAAAGTCCTTAATAAAACGGTGATAACCAACCATCCCTAAAAAGACTTGGATATCATGAATACTTTTTGGCAACGACATCCACTCAATAGCATCTTTTTTTGTCTTTGAGGCTATAATTCATCCACATTTATAAAGAAGCCCAAATATTCTAACTGCTCCTTAAATATTGAAACTTTTGGGGCTTGATTTTAAAGTTGGCAGCGGCTAAATTCTTGAATATTTCCTCTAATTGTTGTAAGTGCTCATTGAATGTTTGACTAAATAAGTTGATGTCATCTAGATAGAATAGAACACAGGACAATTTGAGATCACTTAAGATAGTATCCAAACCCGTTAAAATGTTGCAGGGGCATTACACAAGCCTTGAGCATCCGTGTAGGTTGGTAAAGCCCTTGTGCCATTATTATGGCACACTTCTCCTGGTCCTCAGGTGGCATATCAATATGATAATACCCAAGGTGAGGTCCATTTCTAAAAAGAATTTAGCTCTACCTAAATGATCCAATGCATCATCAATTTGTGGCAAGGCGTAAGAGTCTTTTTTGTGATTTTATTAAGATGGCAATAATCAATTACAACCCAATTTGACCCATCCTTCTTTTTGATGATTAAAATTGGATTAGCCCATGGGCTGAATGAAGGCACAAGCAAACTGTGCTCTAACAACTTTTCTATTTCTTTGGAAATTACTGCCTCAGCTGCTTGGGACCTTTGAATAGGTCTCATTCTAATTGGGGCAGCTTCTCCGGTGTCAATTTGATAGATTACATTTTCTGCGCACCCTAGATCATGGTCATTTTGTGCAAAGATAGACCAATATTGTTTGAATAGAGCCAATACTTCATTTTGCTAATCATTGGTTAATCCTGATAATTGTTTCCAAGCAATTATCGTATGAATGCTTCCAGCTGAATCTGGTAATCCAATTCAACTAAATTCCCAAATTCATGGAAGGAATGGAGCTCTGTTATAGGGATTAACTGGGTGAATGCAACCACTTTATTCCATTTAATTTTAATTGGCGTTTTTCCCAGATTAGCCAATAGAATATGAATTTCCCCATAACCAGGAATAAGGATTCCTGGAGCTACCCAAGGTTCAATTTTCTATCTTCGCCAGGGAGCCTCAATATCACCATATAATTGCCAGAAATTTTCAGCGTCAGCCCGGTAGTGACCACTGTCTGCATTCCAGGCATTATAATTAATTCATTTTTGCTCAAATTGGAATTCCTCTGCTTCATTTACATGTTTTGGTAAAGACTGGATCTTTTTTCCAACTAGTTTATAACCAACAGGAATAATGCCATCCTTATACATCACATTTATAAAGTTATTTCTCTGATTAAGGGGGTATTCCCTTTTTAATGATAGATCAATGGTAGCATCTGACCTAATATTGTCAGAGTATTCGCCTCAAAGTCACACTTTACTCCATACTTCCACATGAAGTCAGTTATAATGAGAATATCATAACTTTGATTAGGTAAAGCGATTGCTTGCTCAGCCACATCCAAATTTAAAACAAAGGGGTAAGGCACTATAAGCCTTACAAGAAGTAGTAGGGTTTGGACCAACTGTACCATACTGCTTTTGATATGCTATATCTGAAAAATCTTTAGACGTTTTACCATTTGGTAGACAAAATATTGATTGGTGCTCTGCTATAAATAAAAGCCCTTACTTATACTCAGTTAACCAAAATGTTGGCATAAGTACACTCAGAGTAGTTGGAAATATTGTTTACTAGATGTATAGCAGCATTGGTTGCTAAAACCATAGTGTGAAAAAATTGGGCTGATATATCAGAAAATGAATCCTTAATGGTAGTGATAGGAATTGAAACGTTACTGTCTTCCATCTTTGTTTTTAACAATTTGTCTTGATTGTCAGCATTTTGGGCCTTTTCCAACAGTTGACACATGTAAGGTTGAACAACTTCTGATATAAATTTGGGATTAATTCTGTTTGCTTTTGATTGAGTTAATGCATGGATATTTGAACCAGTGCTCTGTTATGGAAAATCATAAACAGGTTCATCTACAAACAGGTCAGAAATATTGATTTTGTCAAATTTATCTGGGGGAACTGGGAGATTGGCAGATCTAGAACATTCCTCATATAGACTGCAGAGCCTTTTCCTGACTCCTCATAGGTATTGTTTTCCTAAACGAAGATCAAATGAACTTTGGTTTCTTAGTTCATCACTGGGCAGCATAGTGTCAAGTATTTCTGCATCTGTTACAAAGATGTGCGGTGCATCACTAGACATTTTAGACCATCAGTTTTTTCCCCATTCAATTGAGGAAATCCTTTTCTGGGCTCAGGATTTTTTTCTGAATTTGAATTAAAAGCTGTTGTTGTTTTACACTTCAATTTAAAGCATTAAAAGTGGAGGCAAATTCTTTCAGGTGCTCCACCATTTGAGAAGTAATATTACTATTGTTGAAGGTTGATGACATGGATCAGTGTAAATTCCAATAAGGTTGGAGTGCTGCCTTCATGGCAATGTAAGCATCAAAATCACTCAGGTTATTAGCTCCCATCAGGATTTGTGCTTCTTCATAGTAATGGTCAGCAAATTCTAAGGTTTCATCTTTTTTGGAATTGTATTACCATGAACTTTTGCTTTTGGTTAGCCATTTGTTCAGGGCTGCCAAATTCCTTCATAATCGCATTTTTTTCCACATTATATGACAAAATTCCCCTTGAAAATAGGGTAATAACAAGTTTAGACAAGTGGTATATAAACATTTGATAATGGTAACAGCTTTTTGGCAATCACTTCACCCATACATGATCAATTTTAAACAATCTGAAGAAAGCTAGGAATTTTCCTGATGAAAGAGTGGCAATTTTGGGTTGGGCCAAAATTCTTAGGTTTCCACAGGTTCAGTTGCAGGACGAGCAGCATGTCTAGCCAAGTAGCGCCATTGGTGTGTTGTCAGAGGTCATCGCCAAAATGGCAGCATAGGCACTTGGCATAATTTGTGTAGGCTGAATTCTCCCTATATTAATTTTCAGCTTCATATAGGTCCTGTTCCCCAATCTCAGTTTCCACATGAATAAAAGTACATTGATTTTTCCAATTCTTGTACTTGTTTCTAAATCTGACCATTTTTCTCCCATAATAGCTGATTTTCCCAGCCTCAGCTTAGAATGCTACTTTAAACAGGATTAGATCCTTCTCAAATTTTGAATATCTATGTTTAAAATCAGAAACTTTCCTAAATAACTCATTATTAACCTCAGTAACAAGGTTAACATCTTCTTAGACCTTAGTAACACGATTTTCTGTTCAGGATAAAACAGCCTGAGCTGCTGACATTATAGTGTTCTGATTCACACCCTCCAGCTCATTCCATAGCTGTTGAATTTCACCCTGAACAGAGGACACGATGGAATTATTCAGCAGACTCAACTACGCCCCTGTAGTGAGTACCAATTGTAAACTTTTTGGTAGTTTACTGCACAGGTTAATTGCAAAATAAAATTAAGACACTAGTTGTTTGATGACAACTATTAAGTTAAATCTTCTAAATAGGTGGTAATGAATTCACTCTGGTAACTGTGACTTGAGAAAAGCAACTAGGGACTTATTTTCCCTTCAATCTTCAATTTAGAAGTAATTACAAAATTATGTTGCATTTGAATTTTTTTATTAGAGAATACTAAGAGTTTTTATAGGAAGAAGGCGGACAACTTTAGATTATTCTCTAAAATCAACTAATTGATCTCCTGATACTTCTAACCCTTAAGATTAACTTCTGATGATGGCGAATACCTTCATTTTAGTTAATACTCAGCAGTTTAACCTTTAACAGATTGGCAACCATGCCCTTGAGTTAGGAACCATACACAGATGGGATGGGTGACATGTTTGATTATAAATACTAGTACTGCCAAAACAAACGTTAAAATATTTCAGTAGCTTTGTAAAAACGACACTAATCGTTTAGATCCATTGTTTGAATGATCCACTATGTCAATCCAACTATTGGCACACAAACCCTCATCAAATTGCCTAATTAACATTTTCAGGGATGATCCCTGACAAAGCACTAATCAAAACCAATCATTGGATTATATTCTTTGGTTAATTACAACTAACAATTTAGTTGACAACCATCACTAAACAATAGATTGCTTTTAACAATCTTTTAAATTCTAATTGTCAAGCGTGAAGGATTCTGTAGTTAACTGAATTTCTGACAGGGGGTGTAGTTGAGTAGGATACACTAGTACAAGATGTCATACAAGAATTAGTTAAGAAAACTCTGGATGAAATTTGGCAACTATCAACAAGAACGCCTTGAAGTCTGCCAATAATTAAGAATTTACTTCCTTGGGGGAGAGAATTACTAAGATCAAGGAAGGAAACTAAGATGTATCTAATTTTGGCAATTAGTTGCTTGGGATAGTAACGACATAAAGAAAAAGTAAGAAATTTAGTTTGAGAAGTTTTATCTTTGAAAACTAAATGTGAGGCAGATTACATTCATTTGCATGCATTCAGTGCAGTCATAGAGCGTTTAATGAAGCAAGTCAAAGAGTTGAGGACATATAAATGTGAATGTGAGCCCTATGAGTAGACTGATGCTAAAGAAAGGACCCCAAGAAATTCGTTATAAAGTTAATCATTCCACATAATATGCAACCATATTTGTAGCCATTTCAGAGATGACTCCCAAAAATCACTCATCAATTCAGTCAAGTAGCTGAACCAAGAGTGGTGGCTAGAGAAACTTTGGAGGAATTTATAGCTACACCAAAATTACCCACATTTTATCAGGATAGCTCTCCTGCGTTTTTCAATTGTTTGACATGAAAATGTTTGGGTACAGCAATTGTCAAAAAGCTTTGACAATGATGAACTGTTTGGACACTGATTGTCAGAATTTAGTGTTACCCCATAAAGAGGGGGACAGCTGGTCATATTTGGAGGCCAAGGCGGCCATCATGTAAGAATTTGGAAGTCCCACACATATGTCATATTGCAAACTGGAATTCATGGGAATCCAATTCCAGAAGGATGAGTCCTTAAAGAGTTTTGCAGATCTGTTCTACCAAAGATTGCAAATTTTGGTCAGAGCAAAATTACTGGACAATTTTGATGCATGGATCGCACTACAACTGGTCCTTTGGCCTTATCAAAATTTATATTAAATGATATCTTCCATGTTTGCAAATGAGATTACCATCTCGCAGATGGTGGAGCTTTAAAATATTAGGAGCAACTGATGCCCCTATTAGAAGTTTCAAAATTAGTCCAGTGCGAAGTTTAAATCCCAAGAAGGGTATTGAGAGAGCCAAGGAGTACAATAATCAAACTGTGCTGGGAAAGAAGCCCAAGGAGTTCAAGTGGATCAATAAGAAAAACAAACACTGTTTTCAGAGTGGAGGAAAAGGACAATTTTCTGTTCAATGCAAGCAGCCAAAGGAACAGATTAACGTGGTCCAGGCAACCCAGGCCAAACCTGCACAAGAGTTGGGAAAAGGACCCACAGCCTAGTTGGGGAATGTTCTAGATCTGCCAATCTCCCAGTTCCCCCAATATCTTACATGAAGAATTTGACAAAATCAATATTAGTGACCTGTTTGTCAATGATGAAGCGCGAATCAACTGTATTAAGTGGTCAAGAAGGATGTTAACACAGTAACCAGATCATGATAGAAGGGAATTGACCCCAAAATAATCAATGAAGCTGCTCATTCGTATGTGCAACAGCTATCAGACAAGATTAAGCTGTGAAGAATATGGACAAGTTGACCAAGGTCAAAATTAGAGAGGCAAACCTATCTATCCCCCTTAGCGCGATTAAGGAATCATTTACTGATCTATTGGTGAAGTTTATTTACACCTTTAATTCAGCAAAAAAAACCGCTATACACTCAGTAAATATATATGTACATTATTCCTTATGTACATATATCAATATACTGGTTAATCAAGTATGAGTGCAAGAAATAATTGACAATGGAGCGCCTATCAATATTGTTTTGGCCAAACTGGTGAAGAAGATGATAATCTCGCCTAAATTGGAACACAAGAAAGAATATGGGACAGCCAGGCTGAGTAGAACCAACTCCTGTGGATCGTATAATGCTTTGCCACTCAAATTTTGATCTTTAGTGGTATCCGCCCCTGCAATAGTTTTGGCCAACCAAAACTAAAATATTCTGATTAAGATGGAGTTTCTACTTAAGTATGGAGTTAAATGTAACTTTGAAGATAATACGTTGACCATATTGGGTCAGACGTTAGCATTAGTTTATCAGAAAGGTGTGGAAGCTTTACTGACTAGGAGGAATAATTTCAACGATTTGATCTATAATGACGGCATTGTCATGATTTGTTACCATATAGTTGGCTGAAAGAGACGAGAAATGCCAACAGAAATCCTGGAAAATTGGGGAATTCCGTTGAGGATTAAGAGTTTGAGAACCATACCGCATGGATCACAGATCATAGTTTACATAGGGCTGATATTGATGAAACCTGAGCTGCTGTATGGAGAAGTTGGAAGAACCTGGAAGAAGTCCAGAGTAGAGCATTAGGGTGGATCCTGGAAAAATTATGCTGGTCTATGGAGAAATTTGAGTTCTCTTGGAAAATTATGGTGAAAACCTGATAAAGATTGAAAAGAATCAGATTATCGCGTTTGCTTATTTATCTTGAAGCTGAATTGAGGAAATTCCTTGATTTTGGGACCCTCAATGAGATGGGATTACCAGCAAAAGTGACTGAAAACATCAAACTTTTGGCAATTGAGAGCAACTTGCTGATTTGATGGATAGACAGCAGGAAGAGGTGCTCAAATTATTTGACAAATATTTGGGAGTATTTTTCCAGAACAACCATAATTTGGGATGTGCTAGGAATGGCATTTACAATGTTGACACTGTGGAAAATTTTCTGATAAGGATGAGACCAAATCAACGGTCAAAGGCAGCTGAAGTAGTAGTGGAAGAAGAGATCAGCAAACTAATGAAGCATGGGCTTCTAGTTCCGTTATCAAGTCCCTGGGCGATCTTTATCCTGATCATGAAGAAGAAGGATTGCTCTAATTAGGTGGTGATCAATTATTGGAAGCTGAATAAGATAACAAAGAAGGATTTGTATCCGCTACCACAAATTGACAATGCATTAGCTTGATTGGGAGAAATGAAGTATTTCTCCACGATGGATCTGATATCTATATATTAGCAATTCAATTTTCCAAAGGAAGACCAGGAGAAATGCGCATTGATTAACGTGCAGGGGCTGTATCATCAGACGAGGATGCCTCAATGTCTATGTCAAGCGCCTGCAACGTTTCAGAGGGCCATGGACGCCATCTCAAATGACCTGAAGTTTTCATGCATCCTGGTGTACTTGGTTGATACAAAGTTGCTCAGTAGGACATTTACTGACCATTTACACCACTTAAAAAGGAGTCCTTAAGAGACTGTCCGCAGCTAACCTGAAGATCAAGCTGAGGATGTGCCACTTCTTAAAGAAAGAGTTGGAATATCTGGGATTCATTATCAACTTTAGTGGACTGCCATAAACAGCTCAGAAAATTGAGTCTATAAAGTGAATGTCTGTTCCAAAAAGTGTCTGATATCCAAGTGTTCCTTAAAATGGTCAGATACTATCAAAGATTCATAAAGGATCTCATAAAAACTGCTGAGCCCATCTTTCATTTGCTGAAGGATATAAAAAATGATTTATTTAAAATGAAGAGACATTTAGTTCTTTGATGAGTTACACATTATTGTATAGATTCTCTGAGATTTTTATTTAAATTTTGATTGGGAATTTATAATACAGACTAATGCTTTGTTAAATGGCGATTGGCACTGTCCTTGTGACGGTTGAGGTCTATCCTCAGCATCACATTGCCCTGATCTATGGTAAGACAGGACAGGCTGTGTCTGTATGTATGGAGGAGAAGGGGGTGTTGGTTGTGGCAAGGACGCCTAAGGGGCCGGAGCTTGGAGTAGGCCATGGAGCAAGATGGGCGTCCAAGTCGGAACAAAACGGAAAACGAGTAAAATGGGTAGTTTTGAGTTTCAATTTGGATTCAAATTGAGAATGGAATGGAACAGGTGCTTGGGAGTTTCGCGGTTCAATTGGGATTCAAAATGGAACTGGCGCGGAACTGTTGAGGATCAGAACTGGCATGGAATCATTGAGTAAGGATTCCGCGATCCTGCTGTAAAGTTTACACCAAACATCATTCAAGCTGGCACCATAAGCTTATATTATATTTTATTTTAGCTTTTAACATGTGTATATAGGGAAGGAACTGGGAGCTGGAGGCTTCTCAGTTCTGTTTTCTATCAACTTGGCTAAATATTTAATAAGAAAACCTAAAATTCATATATTTATAATTTGGTTTTATTTAAAGATATTGCCTAACTGCAGCCATGTTTGGCTTAAATCAACAAGAATTGGACTTTGAGAGTGAGCTTGGGAGGGCTATTGCCTCCCTCTATACCTTGTCTTGGAGTCAAGGCATGTTGCTGGGGTTAAGTATACTTGCAACTGTCTTCCAGGGGGTGCTTGTCCAATCTTGTAGCGCGCGCACCAGGAGAGTAGTATCAGGAATCCTGTCAGCCCTATGGTCTTTAACATGGATCCTGTTGCCCAACTCATTTGTGGCTCATTGGAAGGAGCCAGTGCGTTACAGTCCTGAGCCTTGTAGATGAGCTCAGGGACAAACATTGATAGCTTATGTGGGCTGGACAATATCATTGGCCAAAAGGAATTGGTGTAGTTTTTGAGCGTGAATGCCTTGCAGTAATTTACACATGTAGAAAGTTTTGGGTGTATATTAATGGAATTCACTTTAAAGTGGTGACGGACCACTCCTTGCTGCACTGGCTTCATAATTTATGAGAACTGGAAGGAAAACTGGCCCAATTGGTATTGAAACTATAGGCTTACAATTATGAGATAGTCACTAAGTGGGAGCTTTTCATCATAATGTGGATGGCTTATTGAGGCTACCAATGAACCAATTGGTATACCAGCAAGTGGATGAGCTATTCCAGAGAATGGTCGAAGGAGAAATTAGGAATAAACCTGT
>JAKSZP010015143.1:0-40903 GCA_022478985.1 Massospora cicadina
AAAGTGGATGAATAAAATTCCAGTGATTGCATTTGGTACCCAAGGCCAACTCTTCCACTAGCAGTAGGGCTGAGTTATATAAAATCCGCATTATGGAAGTTACAATGAAGCGTGATAGCAACTGGAGCGGCCTTCCACAGAGTAGATGCCATTTAGTAATTGTTAAATAACTGTGTTAAGGTTCTCATAGTGAAGTTGATACTTATCATTGTCAATGGAGGGTAGGGTAAAATGGAAAGTGGCTCAAAATCTAAGCTTTCAGCCTGCATTTGAGGTAATTTGTATCAAAGGCGTTAATCCATCAAGTTACCTTCTTGACTGATCAGCAGGTTAATTTTCTTGACTACTATTATTATCTTTAATTCATGATAGACGTTTTCCATTTGGTCAGCTCATAGTCCCCTATAGTGAGCCCCACTTAACTTGACGTAACAGTTCTCTTGACTGTTTCTGAAGTTCTAAAAGAGATCAAATCTGTAAACTAGCTTAGAGGTTAAAACAAAAAAGTTGGGGAAACTAGAATACTTTATTGAGCTAAAAAAGGTCAATATTTATAGGATGTGTGGGGACGTGGCGCCTAGAGACCTTCATGGCCCTGTGTGATCAGAATCTTTTACAGCCTACCAGATAGACCTCCTGGTTGGCGCCCTCATTGTTCTGCGCCGTCTTCATGACCTCAGCGGCAGAGATCACGCCTTCTGAGGTTTAGGAAGTGAGTATAAAATTCCCGAAGGCACCTCCATCAATTCTCATGCACTTATTACTTCCTATAAAAACTTTCATTGGTGCCTTCAGGGACAGGTTTTATTTGTGCTAGCCTAAAAAAATTATCAAAACTTGAATTGGGTGTAAGTATTTCAGCTCACTCAATGTCTTAAAACCTGACAGGCAGCTCAGTCTGCCAAAAGCCATTAATTTAGATCCACGGGTGAAAGGTATTGTGTGCTGCCCAAGCAGTTATGCATTGTCAATCCATGGTAAAGGATAAAAATCCTTTTTTAATAATATTATTGAGGTAATCTATTACCACATTTTGAACCATCCTGTTTCTTTATAATTTATACTGGGGTGGTCCAAAAATTCTTGGAAGCACTAGCATCCCATGTTGTACTTGACTAATTTTGGCGTTAACAACTTCATTCTTCACCTTGAAAATATCTAATTGGATGAAGGCAAATTGGCGGATAATTTCAGTGTTGATATGATGTAACACGTCGTGTGTACAACCCAAATCAGAGTCAGTTTTTGCGAGAATAACGCTGGGTTTTTTGAAGAGGGCCAGCGCTTAATCCTTCATCACATCCATTAACTCTGAGAGGCTCTCTGAGGTACTATATAGCAAACGGATAGCTCAGTGTTGGCACTAAGGCCTAGCTCTTCCATGTGACCAAAATCATAAGCATTATAGACTTCACCAACTGTTAGTAGATGTACAAAAGCGACAATTTGATGTTGCTTTATCTGAAGGGGGTATGCATATAGATTATTTAGCAGTACCTAAATTTCGCCATGGTCAGGGAGGATACTCACAGGCATGGCTACTGGTTCAAAATTAGTATGACAAACTGGTAAATATACTTTGCCATATAATCCCTGGGTATATCCTGAACTAATTTCAGTCCCCTAATAATTTAATGACCCACAAGAATGGTCAGACTACAGTTAGCGCACAGCAGTTTACCTTTAGATTCCATAGTTTGATCAGGGAATTTTTGGGTACAGCCAAGAAGCTGCTGATAACCAATTGGCATTATGCCATCATGTTATAGGAGTTTAAATATACCCTATCTTTGGTCTGCTAGAGCCCTACTTTATTTTAGCACTAGTGGTGCCCAACCCAAAAGGGGAAGCCGCCATGCATCTTTATTTGCAAATGGGCAAACAAAGGGATTATTATAAATAAAAAATTCTCAATATGGCACTCAGCTAACAGCCTAGGAAGCCATATTGGAAGGTGAGGAAGCTTTGGGGAAACTTTTGTCCAGTGCCCGCTTTAGCTGGCAGACAATGGTGACAACATTGGGGTAGAAGCATCAGCAACATGTAACATAAGGAGATTTAATTGTGGGTTTTCTTTGTTAATAAACTAGCAGTGTCCATTGCCTCAACATATTGAGCAATTTCATGCTCAGCGAAAGTGATGATAGCAGGCACACAAGTGAATGACTTGATGCATTGGTGGGTTTCAGGATAATTGGGGTCAAAAAGAGAAGTTTTGCTGCGTCAATGCAGGTGCAGCTTGCACCAAAAGCCAGCTCCTCAATCTCATAATTCGCATTTTCCTCAAAATCATGGAGAAAATTGAGGATAAAAATACCCTCAACCAGGCTTTTCCATTGCCCCATAGAGTTGCTGACGAAATAGGGTGTTGGCAGGAACAGCAGTGGCTTTGCCCGCCATTTTATTTATATTCTTATAATTTGGATAGCCGTTTTTAGGATGAAAACGGTGGATGCATGAATTGGGAGGATTGACAATTAATCCCTCCAATGTAAAATCTGGTTTGATGTTATATGGCTGGTTGTTTTCTTCAATCCAATTAAGACATTCAAAAGTATTTGATTTGGCTAACGCTGGCCTAGCCACCAGATTTGGCACATTGGTTGCACCTGATTGGCCACAAACTGTTGACCACGTCAGCTCAGTTTTTACTGTTTTAGCCATTGGCTCATGTTTCCATAAATCTACAAAAATTTTAAAATTTTGATTGGCTGCAGCGTTGGAAGTCACACCAGAATTCGCAGAGGTTGGTGACAGGAGCATTGAGCCCCACTTGAAAATCTTGATGCAGCTGAAGACGAGCCAATAGTTGAGAGGGGAGCAGTGGAAGTGACGCTGCAGGGCCCTCCTTTAGATGGTAAAATATTTGAAGTGCTGATTAAGCTTTTGTCATGTTCTCCTTAAAATTAGCTTAGATTCCATGTGTTCTCATTATGAGATTTCAATAAGAAAGTTGTAGTTTTGGTTTAGAAAAATGATGGCTGGAGCAAACACTACCAGTAAGTCAAACTTCCGTGGAAAAGCACTATAAATCCTTCAGACGTGGTGGACTAGGACCCACTGTACCATATATTTTTGATGATACATGTCTGACGCAATCCCCAGTCTCTTTACCAAATTTTTTGACACAATATTGACTGGTGCTTTATCCACAATCGCTCTAATATGAGCCTATTTACTGTAATATTGATATAAGTACATTCAGAGAAAAAGGCATATGCAGAAGTTATTAAGTAGATTTCCAAGATTTCCACTAAATTTAAATAGATTTAGCATCTTCACCTAATTGAGGGCTATAGGCCTTTTAAACCTTCAACAGGTATTGCCACTTAGACCCCGTTCAATTTGGGGATATCACCAGAATCAACCAAAAGCTCTTTTGTTCTAGCTGCTGAACATAAGGCTTCATTACTATTTCCAGTGTCAAATAAACTTTGCATTTTTCCTGGGAGCAGTTGATCATGGCTATCAGATCATCCACTACCACTCTCTGAACTGCCAGAGGTGGCGCATCATTGGATGCCTTCTGATTGATGGAAGATGATGCAATGGATTTTTTCATAATTGAGATTTTTTTAAAGGAGGCGGAGATAGAAAATTCCCTATTCTACACCACCCTGCCTTTTTCCAAGTTTCCCTCCTTCATGAGGTTCACCAATTGAACTTTGGGTCTAGAACTTAATTTCATGTGATGATTTGTAAAATGTCTCAAGTTCTTACAATAATAGCAATTAATCTGTTTAAAATAAGACCAATCAACACCAGGCCTAGAAGGCCAAGATAAATCTTGTTTTGGAGAGATGGCCCAGGATGTTGGGTTGTGAGGCTCCTTTGGACTATGATTAGGCCCTTAAAAGTGATGGTGCATTGATAAAGATAATTATACATGTATTATTTCATTTTTGCATATATAACTTTTCTTTCCATTCAACATCACTTTTGAGAAATTTTGATTAAAAGTAACCAATAATTTTCCCTCGCCACCTACAACGCATCAGTTTTCCATTTATGTCTGCGGATCCACCACCTGCTGCCCCAGTATGAGGCAGCGGTGCTCCACTTGATAGCATTTTTTTCACAGCAGGAAAATACATGTGGACTGGCTCATCCAGCCCGCCTAATACATCAAGCCGATTGGTCCCTCCAATGGATTTATTATTACATTTAGTGAGAGTCCACCCAACCTTCCTAAACCCCCTAGCCCTACCCAATCCATAATTCGCTTTTGCCTCTAAATCAAGTACAGATGTCTCTTCCCATATATCAACAAAGTGCTAAGTGTGCTGGCAATGGTCACATTTGCACCAGCTGGGTTTATCAACTTCCGCCCTTACAAGGGCTATTTTGATATGGGCTTTGTCACCAAAGAGGACGCGGCCGCTGCAGCTTATACGCCTTTAATATATAAAAACAGACCCATTACCACCACCTATACACGCCTGCCCACTGATAACACACATGTGGTGACCTTTGCAAACCATCCTTTGCACCTTCCCCCTCAAACACTCTATGAATAATTGATAACAGGGCTGTCCAAATATGGCACAGACCCCATCTTCCACTTTCTTGTCCTGAGTGGTGCTGAATGATTAGTGGCACCATGGGCAATGGCCACCATTACCCCCACCAACCAACCATAGCCTAGCACATCTGACTGAGTGCCTATATCCTATCTGCGCCATATCACTTCTTTTGGGCTTGCATCAAAAATGACTAACACAATTTTCCCCCTCTGCCATGAGTTGGACCACTCCAAAAAGACCTGTCACCACAGTTCAAAAAATGTGGAAACTGCTAATCCCACATGTGAGGCCACACAAACAGCATTTGAGTGGGGATTTTGGCAGCCCTCACCCCCTCCAGCTGAACGTTTATAAATCAGCAAACCTTTGAAACCAAAGCCCAAGCCAGCCAAATTTCTCACAATTAATCCAATTGGGAGCAGGTTTGGAGCTAAATTCAAACCAACCAATTTCCCGCCCCAAAACTTACCCAACCACAGCCATGTCTCTCTGAATCAATCCTACTCAACCAAAATCCCTGGGACTTATTGGTAGAAAGAACTGAATCTGGGGAAATCTCCCACCTCCAGACTTTTTGATTAATTTAGAACATATTTGCCTTCAGACTTTGATGCCTCATTCCTGCCCAAGAAATATGTCCCCAAACCCACTGCTACCCCATTCTTGAGTGACCATTAACTTGCTGAGGCCACAGTGGCTTCTCCTGATAGTTGCCATCTCTGTGAAGCTGTGGCACTCTTGGTCACTGAATTTAAAGAAGGGCTACATTTAACCAAATTCCCTGCCAATTTCCCTGAGGTTGCAGAAGTTAAAAGTGAATGATTAAGATACTGCCACCTCCGCTGTCAAGCATGTTGATGCACTGGCAGAATTTTCCCCCACCATGCGTATCACCACAGACAATATTACAAATTTCGCCCAGCTTCCTGATGCACGCATACAAGCTGAACACCATGTTGCCAAACTCCTGGAGGCTTTGTCCCGGGCCCAGATTGTTACTAACAATCTTAATAAATATCTATTTCACCTTGACCCAATCCTGCGGATGCCCTAACCCCCTTGCTCTCAGCTTTGATCTGCCTCTTCAATGGTGAAGATGAAATTGATAATCCACCTGGTCCCCCCTCCCCCTCCGCCATGGTGGGATAAGCGGTTCACTGCTGCTACACCTTGTAGGTTAATATCCTTTTGTTTTAGTGTCTCGCCACTCATTTAGGGTGTTTGGTTTGTGTTTTTGGTTCACTTACTTGGTTTTGTATAAGTAATGTCCATCCCCTGGTCAGCTTACCTCGAATAAAATTTAATTTTATTTCATTCTTACTATGAACAGGACCATTCCGCATTTTCATGAGAAAAATTTGGCAGGAGGGCCCAGGTAAGAGCCCAAAAGAAGGAGAATGAGACAGTTATAAATATTTAGTTTCATGGCTTGATGAACGGTTGTTGATAAACCCTTAAAGATAGTAAGGACAATACTGACAATTAGAAGGTTTGTCTGTCCACAAGAGAGGGCTTACAGAGAGGCGGTACCTTGTCAAAGCCAGAGGTATAGTTCATTTTCCATTCAAAATCAAGAGTACCTTCACAAAATCTCAATAAATTATTTTAAGATTTTAAAATTTATTTTGATCTGGAGGTTTTATTGGGTATATTAGAAGACAAAGTTGCTTTTAGCATCTTCATCAGTTTGTTTTTATACTATTAATAGGGGATATGGTGGAACTTGTTCCTGTGGAGTCTGCAGGCGGTGGGCTATCTGTGGGCTTGCTTTAAGAATCTTTGCCTCTGATATTCTCATCTGAGTCTGCTCTAGACTGTCCGTTGGGTACCTCAGATGTTAAGTAAACCTTTATGCATTTATTTTTAAACTTTGAGAATAAATCAAATCTTGGCATTTTTGTTTCATTTTATTGCAAGCTTTAAAATTAATTTTAATTTATCCTTTTTCAGAGGCTTCTAATTTATGAGGCCGCTTTTTCCTTAATTTTCAATACTTCTGCTTTTGGCATAATCTGGGTTGGAAGCTCCTGATTAGCTGAGCTGCACTTTGTTGTGGCTCTCAACATCCTCTCGTTAAGAAGATTTTGGTTAGTGGCTTCTGATTTTCTGGGCCGCCATTTCTCTTTGTCATTAACATTCCCAAGCTAGCAGATTTCAAGTTGCATCCTTTGATTTGCCTGATCGCCTTTTCTTCTGGGCCTTTCTACCTTTGCTCTCACGTTTATTTTATATGTAAACATTTGATTCGTCAGAATGCCATTTAAGAAGGTCATTTCATTGTGCTCTATAATTTTTATTATCATTACTAATATGAGCCTTAATCTCCGCCATAGGGGAGATCAGGGATATGTTGCGGTCAGGAAGCGCCTTGACCGTCACATTACCCCCAGAGGAGAGTCCCCTGCGCCCCAGTTTTCCTTAACCTTCTGGGGACAATTAGCACATTCATTAGGGTAGTTAATTGGGACCTTAATATCATTATAGGTGGATATGGAGGTAATATGGAGATCTGGAAAAGACTTAATTTTCACATCACCCCCCTCTAAAATACAATCCTTGGTGTTAGCTGTGATGGCATGGAATCTTAGCTTGTGCTTTCCTAATATTTAAGGCAGATGTGGGTGCCTTTTGGACGCTTTAGATCGGTACATTTTTTCTGAACTGCTGGCAGAGCTGGGTTATTTCCCTGCACAGGTTTAAGATCTTCTGAGAATGCATCCAGCTAGACAACATGGGTTCCTGTTGGGTCCTTCTTGACAGGGTGAGCAATACAGGGTATGTGGGATTAGTGGCTGGAATTCAGGTTTTTGAAATTGGAACTCTTGCCCAGGGGGTTAATGCTCAGAGTGCTTCTGAGGATGGGCTAGTCCAGATGTTCTTTGGGGTGAATAGATGGGCAACTCACTCCCTTCTGGGGAGGGGATGACAACAATAAAAATATCTGGCCTTGAGGATAGTTGTCAAAAGGAAGTAACTTGCCAAAATGCAGTCATGTTTTCCTTCATGAAATGGAATTGTTGCCAATGGGAAAGGAGGAATGGGGTAGGAAATTCGTCTGATGTGACAAACAAAATCTTTCCACATTGCCATGAAACAATTTGGCAGGAGGGCCCAGGCAAAGGCCCACAAGCAGGAGAGTGAGGCGGTAGTTAAGTCCTTGGTTTGTTATCTTGATGAACAGTTCTTGCTGAACCCTTAGAAGATGTTAGGGACGATACTGATAGTTAATAGGATTGTCTGTCCACCGGAGAGGGCGTACAGAGAGGCGGAAAGCTTGTCAAACCAGAGGTATAGTTCATTTTCCATTAAAAATCCAGAGTACCTTCACAGAATCACAATAAATAGTTTTAAGAGTTTTCTTTAATTCTTGAGGCTTTTATTGGTTATATTATAAGATAAATTTGCTTTAAGCACCTTTATCAGTTTGTTTTTATACTATTAAACAGGGTTTGGCAGAACTTGTTTTTGCAGAGTCCACAAGTGAAGGACTATCTGTAGGCTTGCCTCAAGAATCTCAGCCTCCAATATTCTCATCTGGGACTACCTAGACTGTCCGTTAGGTACCTCAGATGATATGGAAACTTTTCCTTCATTTATTTTTATACCTTGAGAACAAACTAAAACATGGTATTTTTATTTTGTCTTTATTGCAAACTTTAAATAATTTTAATCAATTCTTTTTGGTGACTTCTGATTCGCTAGGCTGCCACTTTCCTCTATAATCAATATTTTAGCTTTTGGCGTAATTTGGGTTGGAAGCTCCTGATTCACTGAACTGCACTTTGTCAAGCTCTTGACATTCTCCTGTCATGGTGGATTTGGGTTAATGGCCTCTAATTCTCTAGGCTGCATTTATATTTGTTATCAACATTCCCACGCTCAGCAGATTTCAAGTTAGTGTCCTTTGATTGGCCTGAACAACTTTTCCACCAGGCCTTACCATCTTTGCTCTCGAGTTTATTAAGTTTGTCAGCATCTTATTAGTCAGAATGCCATTCTAGAGGGTTGTTGCCCTCAACCTTATAGCTTCATTAACATTATTGATACTATGGACCTCAATCTATGTTGTAGGGGAGATTGGAGCTATGTGGCGGTCAGGAAGTGCCTTGAATGTCACATCACCCCCAGAGGAAATCTCCCTATGTCCTCAGTCTTCCTTGACCTTCTGAGGACAGTTAGTACAGTCATCAGGATAGTTATTTGAGTCCTTCATATCCTATAGGGAGATATGGAGGTAACGTGGCAATCTGGCAAAGACTTGATCATCACATTGCTCCTCATTCAGCATTGGTATTAGAACCCTATATATCTCTGTGTAGAGATTGAAGGCATGGCGAAGTGTGATCTGGGTATCAAAGACAGTTATAATGTTGGCCCCAGAATGAGTCTGCGCATCCCAAATAAAGATGTTTGGCATACATTTAAATAGCTTCATCTTTTTAATGAGATATTCAGAATTTCATCCACCAAAGCGGTCGTCCTTTCAGCTTTTTGGTGAATTCTTTGATAAGAAGATCCCTGGCATTAATATATAACCCTCTAGCCTTTTTTAATTTCGGCATAACTAAGTCCTAACATTTGGAGTCTGATGAGTTCATAACCACATTTAACTTAGCTTTTTCAGGTGCTCCTCCCATACTAATATCATATAAATGCAAGTAATTGTGCACATTTGCCTTATTTCCAAGATTTGTAAAATAAACAGGGTTGAACAAGAATTGATTTTCATAACTAAAAGGGCTGATGAGCCTGCGGTGACCCTATATGTAGTACTGAGATACTAATGCATAGAGAGGAAGTGACACGGCTTCAAGCTGCTTTATCATCTGAGTGCACATAAGCATCAACAATCAGGATATGAGGAACAATATACTGTTCCATTGGGAGGGTTTCTGAAGCAACTTGACCCTAGCGGCACTTGCAAATATCTTGCTGTTTATCCAACTTAACTTTTTTAGAATTTCAGAAAAACAGTAGATTTTTATCTGCAACGTAATCCATATTAACCATCATTTGGTTATTTGTCTGTAAGTCTGTTTTCAGGGCGCTGTTTTCACTCACTAAAGATCTTACTGTGTCCTTGAGTGTTAAATTCCTTACATAAGGAGTCAAGCTCCAGAGTCAAATCAGTAACGGAGTATATGGCTCCATCTATATCTTTTACTAAGTCTTTCACTTGACAATCATGACCTAGTATGATATCAGAGAGTAGGCCAACATGAGAATTCACGTCCACTTATACCTGACAGATCTCTTCAGAATAATTTGGCGGGGCCTCATGGTCAGCCAAAACTGCATCAGAGGGTTGCGCTACCTCTTCCATGGAGAAGTCTTATTTAGGTTCACAGAATACATGTTAATATTAATTAATTCAGGATGACAAGATGAAGCCCCTTGTAGTGAGCATTACATGTGAAAATCGGTTCAGCAGCACCTTATTTCCAGAGCACATATTAAACATACACCAATTACAAGGTACTGTATGAGGACATAACCTTGACCAAAAACTTAACAGACACTTTACATAAGTAAATAGGGTTTTTATTTAACAGAACAAAGGAGCACACTATAGTATCAGATAAAGCAAGTGGCTCAGGCTTGCTAATGGTATTCTTCTATATTAGCTCTCCTAGCTTCTCTCAGAAAAAGACCCCCCTTCCTCTGGAAATTGCGCCTGGATATTCTATGTCATCTAGAGCTTTCATTGGTGCTTTTCATGGTTGCTAAGCAGCAGTCCAAATGGCAGACTAAATTTTAATAACTATAATGGGTTGGGCAGCAAGTACCTAAGGCTCAAGGCATTTCCATATAAAGGTACAATATATCAGATGTAGTCAAGTTACTGGAGGATGGTAAATTTATATAGGACCCTTGTTACCAATGATTCTACGCCGACATGGGGCAACTTAGAATAGTCACTATATAAAATAGGAGGCGATATAGTAATTGAGGCCATGGTGTCAATAGCCAATAATTTAAGGAACAAGAAACGCGCCAGTGAGATTTAGGGATTTAATAAATATCAAATCGATGCATTTAGCCACTACTTATAAAATCATGGGCCACAGGGTGAACCAATCATTACAAAAATCAAATCTGCTATCTATTTATTAATTGAAATCTAAAGATAGAAAATTAAAATGATATAATACAGATGGTTGGTCAAACAAATTACAACATGATCCATAATTACTTAAAACAAACTACTGGAAACTAAAGTGTGAGCTCCCAGTAGTGAGCACCATATTGTTTAAATTGGTGCTATGTCAGATTACAATTGCACAGAGTATCTTGCTAAATATTTAAGGTACTGTTAGATGATAGCAACCTTAGAAAACTTGCAAAAAGGACACTTTTATAGTGTGAAAAATAATATTATTAAATAAAGAGCTCATTGTATCGACTACTTCCAAAGGCTCAATGGCTCGCTCTGATATCCTTTCTTTGCACTAGGTTCTCTTCAGCAACATAGGAAAAAAGATCCCCTCACCAATAAAATCCCATTGAGATATGACCCTTCTGCTAGCGATCCTCTTGGGGCGTTTTTATGTATACTAAGCAATACTCCAAAGTGGTAGATTATTATGTAATTATCTAAATTAAGTTAAGGGAGAAAATCATTGGGGATTGGGTATTTCCATTATTCTTTAATCAAATGACTGCAATTGAGGTACTGGCAATGGCCATATAAAAAATATGAATCCTCATACTGTATATTTTTATGCCAGTGTAAAGAGTATATAAAATTTATAAATCCTAAATAATAGTAGCAGCTATAAACCCTTAGATCAGGAGCCAAGGCGATCATTAAATGAAGGTAGTTTTAATTGCACTGGTGGGATTATGTGATTTAATCCGCCATAATAGTATTTTATAACTACAGCATCGAGGTAAAATCACCAAAAGTAATTTATACAACTTTACTAACTCCCTGTTAAGTCTGGGGCAGCGTGCTAGAGTACTCAATAAGGATTAGATTCTATTTCTAATTATTTGTAAATAAAATCATCAAATCAAAATTTCATAAGCTTATGGTTGATTAAACCAATTTGCAACATAACCCTGATGATATTCTCAATAAAACTTTTAACTTTTATTACTTGTTTTTCAGTATTTTATAATTTTTTATATTATTATTTTTTGGCTGAGAAATTATTGACTCAGGTAAAGCTTCTTGTCTTCAACAATAAAAATTTATATTTTCTAATAAAACTTCCACAAACCTGTCTAGCTGTAACAATTAAATAAGTGGTACTCACTAAAGGGGGACTCTTATCTAATGTATCTCAATGAAAGCATTCAACATGTGTGTTGAGATATCTGTCAGAGGGAAAGTGTCTGATTTAAAAAGGGAGAGTGTAAAGACCCAGAAAAGTAAATTTGGAGTATATTGGGGTAAAGTAAAGCACTGTCACTATTTATTAGAAGCCACAGAGAGAATCCAGGAGAGAGAAATGAAGATGTGAGCAAACAACTGATCCATGGGTACTGGTCTGCCCATCAACACCATTTACAAAGCCTGATTTTTTCTACATAAAAACCAGGACAAAAAAGAAAGAAGTTCAGCACTATCTTACATTGTCGTCTTCCACTCTTCCAGGGTTCTTGCACAATTCAGGACAACTTGAGGATTATCTTTCCAACTATGTGCAGCCAACAACTTAAAATAAATGACTCATACAATTTAGACAGCAAGCAACAATTGCCAAATTAGGTTTGTATACTTGTGAGAATAGTATCAGCTTTTAAAATCTGGTCGCTCAGATTGACTCAGCTTTATCAGATCCTCTTTTGTCTTGAGTCAATCTCAAAAAGTGTGCTACAAGCTAATAACCAAATTAAGTGACTAGTTACTGAATTAAAACCAAATTGTGCGAACTTATCAACGAATTATTGGAATAAATTGCATAAACATTAAATGGAAATATAATATGGACTTTCATATTCAAAAAGCTAAGGTAATATAGCTAATTTATTTAATATAAAAGTGGCTACTGTCCAATGACTCCTGAATGAAGTAATGAAGCAATTATTAATATTTTTAAGCAACACAACAAACCAAAGAAAATATAATAAAAATGAATCTAATTAATAGTGACATCAAAGCTCATAGTCAGAATTCAGAGTTTTTTTATTCAAATCAAAAGTACTTAAGCCCCAAAATTTTTGGACTTAATATTTATGATGCAGAGAAAAATTGACAGAGTGGCTTTAATTTATGAAATTACTAAGAAAGACATGATTTAATCAAGGTCAAAATGCAAGATAAATCCACACTGTTATTGAAATCATCAGAGAAAAAAGCTAAAAAATATCTCTAACTGACTAAAGAGTTAGATACAATAAATTGAAAAATCTGAGATTTATAGGCATGGAAATTGATCAAGAAGGGATGGGAGAACCAATCACAAAATGTCTATCCAAGGTCATAAAAATGCATGCCATTCCTAAGTAAAAGGTGAAGTGAAAGCTAAACTGTTTATAGTCAACTCTGTATCTAGTAATAGTAATATCAAACCCACCCATGGAAACATAAGAAAAGTGCCTTATATACTGGCCGCCTATCCAGACTGAAGCCATCCATCCTCAAGATAATTTTTAGTCAAATGGAAAATTAATGGCAACAATTCCATTTATGATGCATATTTAGGCTAACTTTAAAACTTTCAGGATCATGAAGAATGATGTTCCAGGATTTTTCAGATTTTTTGAAATGACAATGATAGGATGTGATTATTGACAGAAGGCTCTTAGCATGATCAATTGATATATGAGAAAGTCAAAATGTTACCCTACCCATATTAGCAGGTAATGATGGACTTCAAATTGAGGCAAAGGATGCCATTAGAAGTGAATTTGGAAGCTCTGAATTTATTGCAAACAGGAAACAAGAATCTATGGGTATCCAGTTCAAGAAGGATAAAAACTTAGATAACCTTGCTGATAAATTCTAATTAGGAGCTCAGATACTCAGTGGGGCAGGAGAGTTAAATATTTTAATACATGAATTGCAATGAAGTCGGCACTTTGTCCCTATAGAGACTTGCATTGGGCTATGATTTCAGACTTGAATTTGAAAACTAATACAGCATAGATGGTAGAATTCTTAGAATTCTGTGGACAACATTTTATACCTTAAGCAAAGGCTAGTGAGTTACAAATGTGGGTAATGCAAATATATAGGAGAGGTTTTAATAAAAAAAGATTAGTGCTAATACAGAATCTATTATTTATTCATTAAAAACTGCCAATGCAAAAATGACTCCCCTGCTACAAGTATGGCAGAGAAGGTCATGTGTTAAAGTTTGTATAGCTAAAAGATTAGATGTGGTATGTACCTACTGACAATCAAGTGTCCCATGTGGAAAAAGACCATGTGGAATATACAAGGAACCTTATATTTCCGCCCATGCTCAAGTTTCATCTGATCTAGCAGAACAACAGAACAGCATAACTGTAGCATGACTTTTTATGGATGATAATCTATAATTTTAATATCTAAATATTGAATGATTGAGCACATTTGGTTACTCATTCAAAACAAAGGCAATCAAGCCTGGAAAATTTGAAGAGGTGAAACAGCCATATGTGAAGAAGCTCCAGGACAAGCTTGCGCACATGGAGCAGGATAAATTAGTTTGGATGATTTCAATATATCAATACTGATGACCACCATAAAGGAGAAATTTCCTGATAAAACTACACCTTTTGCAATTACTTTATTTGGCTTAAGTGACTCTATTTCATAAGTAAAAGTATTTCAACATTCCAATTGCACCATGAAAGAATTCTGGTTAACTGGGTAATTATTAGCCAATCATTTATAGTGAGGCTACAATTACCATTGTCAGGGGGTGGAAGGCGAGTCAGTAGGGCGTACGGCTACCAACCTGAAGGTTGCGGGTTCGATTCCAGCCCTTCGCACATCGATCAGGGTGCCAGCTGAAGTAAGCTATTGGCGGTTAGTAGGTATAATAACACGAAAACCTTACCAATGACGTAACCAGAAAAATCCGAGTCCCTATCCGGAGGTGAAAAAACTTTCTACGACAGAGTTGACCCTGCTCAGGTTTCATGTCGATACTTTTTTTAGTACTAGATGGTTTTCATGTCGATACTTTCTTTCTCTATTTTGGTAATGTCCGTCCCCTGGTCGGCTTGCCTCGAATAAATAAAACAATAAAGTATCTTCAGATAAGATGCTGTTCCAAACTCACCTGATAAAATTAAAGGGTGCTGTGGATTTCCATTGAGGGCGTGAAGATCAATATTGCTCATTCCAAAAAGAAGTGTATCATTGAAACTTGCCTTGCATTAGTATTCTAAATATTTGTATGACAAAGTTCATGTATCATGGATGTAAACTAGAACTTAAACATATGTCATGTTAGAGATTTTAAAGCCTGACCACAGAAAATTCAGGTTTAATAATTAATTTATTGGATAAGCCAATACAGATAGAAATCAATCATTTGGAGCATATGCTTACTTTAACCTTACTAAGGATCTTTTTTCATTTTATAGATTTGACCAGATAAACGAGATGGGATTACAATTGACCATAAACCTTAGGCAATTTTGCCATATAGAATTAGAAAAAATTACTGGGACATTAGATGAGCAGAATGAATATGCCCTTAAATTATTTTGATCTTTAATTTGAGGTCTTAGCACAAGACAATTATAGCCTTTTATATACCAAAGTAATAGTTCATAAGGTCAGAGTTGGGTATTGAATGCAAAGCTGAATGAGACCAATAATTCAATTTGCAAGAGACTGAGGCCATGGTTGCCAATGAAATTGGCAAACTACTTGAACATGTATTAAAGGTTCCACCTTCAAGCCCTTGGGCAAGTCCAATCTTAATTGTTAAGAAGAAAGATGGATGTGATCATTTAGTTATAGATTACTATCAGCTGAATAAATTAAACAAAGAAGGATTTATATCCATTGCTGTGAATAGATGATGCTCTCAATCACCTAGGAGGGGAATAATGCTATTAGCTATGGATTTTATACTAGGCTACTAGAATATTAATATGAAAGGAGAATCAAGAAAAATATACAATCAACACTGTTAAAGGAATATGTCAACCGATGCAAATGCCTCAATGTCTTTGCAAGATGTCTGCTACTTATCATCAGTCAATGGATGCCATGTTTTGTGACCTGAAATTTTCATGCGTCCTCATTTACCTAGACAATATTAATATTTAAATTCATAACTATACATATCACTTTGAACACTTGGAAGAAGTTTCAAAAATATTTTCGTGAATTTAAAGACAAACCCTTAAAAATACCACTTCTTTAAAAATAATAAATAATTGAGGTTTATTGTAAACGCTGATGTTCTACACCTTTCAAAAACCTAAATTGAGGCGATTTGGGCCATGTAACAGTTCAAGAGTGTTTGAGATGTGCAGGCATTTTTATGAATATTTGATTAATATTTCCATTTATTAAAGCCTTGTTTCCATCGCCAAGCCCCTATTTCAGCTGTTAAAAGATCCTATGAAAGTCTTTGTATGAAATAAGGAAGCTATAGATTTCTATAATTCTCTTAGAGTGTAATTGAGGATGAAATCAATATTGCAATACACAAATATTTAATTGCCGTTCATTATTCTAACAGATTCATTTTCAACAGCAGTCAGTGCCATATTGAGTCAGGTGGACGAAGTCAGTGATGAATACCCATTAGCATATGTGAGCTATTCCTTAGCAAGCAGTAGCAAAATTACACCATGACCAAGCAGTAATGCCTCACAGTAATATAAGTCTATTAACAGTTCAGAGTATATCAATAGAGTCCATTTTACAGTAATGAAAGATAACATCGCTGAGATGGCTGCATATTTTAAGGTCCTAAAGGGAGGTTGGTCCAATGGGCTTTAAAGTTACAAGCATACAATTATGAGATATTGCACCAAGCAGGTACCACACATCAACATGCTGATGGATTATCATAGCTGCTAATTATTCTGGTAAGCATAGTGAAGCAGACAATTTGTATGAGAAGATGCTCACTGAGGAGCTTTTCTTTCTTATAACAATCACTTTAGTTACTACAATTTGATTCAAACAGCAAATTTGGATAATCACACACAGGAAAGATGGGTGACTCTATCAATAAAAATAGTACAACATGGGTGAGCGTTACAGCGAGTGGTGCACTTAATGGTGCAACTAAGGGCAAGAAATTCCCTGGAGGGGGACCAGGAACCCAATCTGCAAAGAAATTGCAAACTCGACACCATCTGGGTTTAAGGTATATTACTGTAAAGCATGCATAATATATGTACATTCAGTTCAACCAACCCTTATCAAAGGTGGAACATGGGATCAGACTCTTCCTTGGGGATGAGTCACCGACCCTGTGGGAGAAAACATGTGAGGCACAGCCCTCACTTTTCTCTCATGCAGTGTATGTAGCCACCAACAACATGGGCTGCAGCTGAATCAATATTGGTTTTGAAACAGCTGATGAAGCTGATGCCGCAGCAAAAGTCTGTGTGGAAATTGCTCTCCCCAAGGGCAAAAAAATTGTGCACACTGTGCACACCAGATAGAACAAAGTGAAAACTTTGTTCATCTCTTTCAACTTGCTCCCCACCAACCTTCTTTGTAAGGTAATTGAGGAGGAGCTCCACAAAAGTCTTGTGGCCTATGGAGAAATTCAGCAACTCAAATTACAGTTATTTTGCCTGATGCCCAACCTGTGCACAGACAAAGCTATCACTGTAATCAATTCCTTCCCAGAAGTGGAAGAGGACTTATCCAGAATTCCCCACACAGCAGAATTTCACTTCAAAGATGGGGGCCAGTCAGCTGTGTTTTAAGTTACACCAGAGTGCGCACCACCCATTTGCAACTACTGTGGCTCACTGGGCCACAAGGAACACGCATGCCCTGTGAAAGAGGGCTTAATAGAAAATAACTAATGTGAGGAAGCAATGGACGAAGATAATGAAAGCTTTGCAATATGACTGATGGTCACCACCCATTCCGCTGGGGTGAAGATGGACTATACTCTATCATAGACCCAGTTACAAGCAAACAATGTAAAGTGGCACAAAAATCCCACAAGCAAGCAGCAGCTGAAGTGGCGGCACACGTGGAGTCCGCCATTAACCCTGGACAAATTTGGGAGGATATTTCAGATATTCACCAAACTAACCAATCAGAATAATATGCCAAGGTCAAAAATTTTCACAGTAACCTGACTGAGTCACAAAGTGACATCAGTCATGCACATATTGAGGAACAATGCAACCGCAATTTGGGTGAAAATGCGGTGCACAATTTACCAAAGTTGAACCTCAAAAATACAAAATCCAATCAGCAATCAGCATCAAATCAACATGAGACCTGTGCAGGAAAAGTTAACACAAATGCAAAAAACTGCAATTCCATTGAATCATTGGGTCAGATCAAGGGAACCAACAGTGGCAGTGAAAGAATTGGAGTACAGATGCGGAGTATGGCTAAAATGAGCCATGGTGGGATAGGGCCAGAGGGCCCTCCCAACCGCTCCTGAGGCGCTGCGGGCACCTCAGTGTCAATAGGGACACTAAACATCGTGGGAGCCAGGGCTCATATGTCCAAAGCCAAAAAGCTGACATTCCTGCAAAAACCCCTTGTAGATATCTTGGCCATCCAAGAAACCCACTGTCTACAAGGGGAAGAAGAATCCTGGTCAACCAGGGTCGCACCATCACAATCAGTATGGACGTCTCACTGTGGGGTGATCATCCAAAACAACAAAAAATTTAAAATTACAAATTCGTCATCACACTTGCATGGTTGAGTCTTGGTAGCAACAATCATGTGCAAAGAGAAAATAATTTCAATAGCATGTATATATGCACCATGCACTGCAACCAAGAGAAAACAATTTTTTAAAAACATTCCTACTCTCACCCTCCCACCAGATACCATTATGTTAGGCGATTTCAACTGCTGGGATAACCCTGATATGGATCGATGGCCTAATCCCAGGGGATACCCACCTGGACACATTGAATTCCGCACAATGAAGGCATCTCTTGGCTTACAGGATGCTCTTCCCCCCAATTCACCACTCCTTCCCCACATGACGTGGCCCAACATACATGAGGGAGCGCTCATATCGATGAGTCGCATTGACCACATCCTCATCCTGCAATCCCACCGCTCAAGAATCTCCAAATTTATAACAAAAAAGATCAATTTTCTGACCACCGATTAGTTATGGTGCAGTTAATGCCAACCCAATCCCACACACAGGTGTCACCTTGGAGAAAGCTTCACCTGGAAAATATAAAATTTCCTGAGATATCTGACTGGGTTGAAAACAAGGCTACGAACCCAGAATTCACAACTCCATTCACTTTGGATCCCATCAGAACATGGGAAAATTTCAAAAAGGATTTAATCAACAAAACCTGACATATTGCATCACTTAAGTACACCGCGGACACAGCCACAATCAAGCGTACCTTGGTGGAACTAGACCACCTGGAAATAAATACTCTGAGATCTGGCTATAGCCCTAACTGGGGACACAAATGGGCAGAAATTTCTGCCTGACTTAACAACCTCATCTTTGAACACTAACACAGAATCAAAGTATCAAACAAAGGTAAGTTCATAAAGGAAGGTGAAACCTGTTTGACATAATTTTTCCACCAATTCCACTCCTGCGGAAACCAGCCCATGTGCAAACAGGTCTGCAAGACCAACGGCACCGTGGCAACTGACCCTGAGGAGGTTAAGGTGGAAGTACACCATTATTACACCGAATTATATTGGGAAACGCCAACAGATTCACAAAAAATTAAAAAATTTATACAAACTGCTGAGATACAAAGTACACCACCAAATTACAACATACTATCCCTAATTACATGGGAGGAGCTTTGGGAGACAATTCGCGGTGCACCACGTAGGAAATGCCCAGGGCCTGATGGGATACCCTACGAATTTTACAAAAAATATTTTCAACAAATCGCCCCCTCCTATTGGCGTCTATGAACCAGTGCTTGCTGGAAACACGCCAACTACCAGGAGGCTTTGAATCCTACGCTATAACCTTATATAAAAAGGGTGACAAGTTGAACCTGGCCAACTGGCGCCCAATTGCACTCTCCAACACTGACATAAAAATTCTAACAAAAATTTTAGCAGCCAGATTAGGCGCAATTGCCTCTGACGTCATATCACCTAACCAGTTTGGGTTTATACCAGGGCGTTCAATCTGGAACAATATCCACCCTGTTGCAAACATTTTCCAATCCAAAGCAACTGGTGCCCTGGTCTTCTTAGACCAGGAAAAGGCATATGACCAGGTTAGCTGTCCATACCTAAAAGAATGTATACATGCCTTCAAACTCCCACCAAGATTCATAAAATGGGCAATGCTCCTAACAGAATCTGCAACCATGGCTGTATGCGGCCCTGGATTACTAACAAACAAGATTAAACCACACAGAGGTCTCAAACAAGGGGACCCCCTCAGCCCACTGCTATACATTTTCAGCTTTGACCCACTCCTACGAGTAACTGACTCACGTCTTATGAGGATAACCGCACAAGGACAACCAACAGTCAAGATACTGGCCTTTGAAGATGACTGCGTAGCAGGTATAGCAAACAATGAAGATGCCCAACAGCTGGAACACACTTTAGAGGAATACTCCAAGGTGAGCAATGCATCGCTCAACAAAAGGAAGACAGAAATCATCCTCTTAGGCAAATACACAAACAATTGGGCCACAACATCAGAACCTCATACAGGTACACGAAGAAAAAACCCAATCATTTTACCCTTTGCATCACCTCCCACCACCACTCCTGTCCAAAACCTTGGAATCTGGCTAGAATCAGGGGGATATGCTAATGAGACAATGGAAAATAACCTGTTACAACGGGTATCCAAACGCGTCGCCTCTCTCAAGGGAAGAACCCCAGGACTAACAGGACGAGTTACAGTTGCTAACTCGCTCATCCTCCCAAAACTGTGGTACCAGGCCCACGCGATAGCCTTCTCATCTACCTTTATAACCTCAATCCGCGCGCTTATCCAGGGCTGGCTGTGGCCTGGCTCTCACCCTCCTATACGGATGGAAACACTATTTGGCCCACGCTCAAGTGGAGGCATGGGACTAATAGATTTTGAGAGCCACGCCAATCACATCCTAGGTACTTGGATAAAGGAAGTCCTTGCTTCAGACCTCCCGCAACAACATTGGTCCAGAGCAGCAAGGACTAACTTTGCACAGGCGCTCAAATTAACCAACCCACATAGTCCACCCAGACTACTTTCATACCTTGCCAAGCACCCTACTGCAACGGGTCCACATGGAACCTCCCCTCATTTCAAACATATCTTATGAACTATCCGCCGTATGGGATGGACCATAGAGAACATGGGTACTATACAGGGAAGGGGACGACGCAGCCCCCAATTCAAATTAAGAAGCCCAGAAAACCACCCCCAGAGGGATATGCTCGCAGCAACCAAAGCATAGCTAGGATAGAATACCTAGATATGTTGGACATTCCCTATGATTTAACCACACAGAAGGCAATGTGGAAAATGACTCACCACCCACTCCTACAGCCAAGGATAAGAGCAAACGCCTGGCGCTGTCTGAGAAGGACCTATAGGATGGCGGACCGTTCCAACTCCCTCCACAAAACATGTGCATTATGTGGAGGGGAGGGATCCCTAAATCACCGCCTAGAAACATGCCCCCCAACCAAAGCTATATGGCAGGAAGTCGCACGCCTGTTTAAGATCCAAAATGAACAAGAATTCTTGATATCAAAGAGCATCTTCGCGCTCCAGATTGAGTCACCGATCCCATCTACCCTCCATTCCCTAATAATACCCATTGCAATGTGGACAATCCACACAATTGCATTAGATGCGTTCAAGGGCAAGTTCCCAACCATTCATGGAATTATTAACAGATTCTATGTCCACTTACTGGAGCACTTCCAAGCCTGGCTCTATGGATATATGAGACTAAGGCAAAAAGCGCTCATAGAATCATGGTTCCCACTCTGGTTCCTCCACACAGACCCTTTCCTTCACACCTTTTCCATAGCAGGGGAAACCCCCTCGGAGTAGTGCAATAACCCCCATACCTGGCAGTCCCGCTGGCAACAGGGGTAACTTGAGTACCCTGGGGTGCCTAATTTTATATTTGTCGAGTTATTTCCTTAGTTTTACATATATTTGATAATGTCCATCCCCTGGTCAGCTTACCTTGGTTAAATAAAAAGATGCTCACTGAGGTATAAAAGACCAACCACTGGAATTTTAGCAATCACTTTACAAGGCATTGAAAAAAATGTCAATCATTAAGGATCAACTGTTTAAATAGTTATTTAAAATACCTGTTGTTTCCAAAGCCATTCAAAAGCACTGCAATTTTCAATGCAGCACATAATGTAGATTAGACATGGTGGCCTGCAAAAGACCCTAGAGCAGATCAATGGGAGTACAACTAGGATTCCCTTAAGATTTGACATCGTGAAATATTTTCTTGTTGCACTATGTGTCAATCCCACAAGCCCTAAAAGAAGTTAACCACTCTTTGGCTTGTGGGGCCTGGGTTTGCTTGGCACACTATCTCCCTTGACATTATAGACCCTTTGACCATGAGCATCAAAAAAGATGAGATGTTTTTGTGACTATTGATCATTTGAGTTGCTGGGTGAGATGCATGCTATAGCTAAAGTAGATGCCAGCAGCACTTTTAATTTTAGAATGGTGAAATTAATTTATCAGCAAGGTTGGCCCAAGATTATTCTAACAAATAATGGCAGAAAGTTTACCACGCATGTCATTCCAAAGCTAAATGAGTTAATGGAAATGGAAGGAGTATGGAAAAACCTTACCATCCAGAAACCAATGGGATAGTCAGAAAGGGTAAATGGTACTCTGGCTCCTATCTTGAAAAATCTTTTCACTGGAAAACTTTCTAGCTGGGTAATGTACCTTTCAGCGTCAACTTTTGTTTATAAATTTATAAAAGCATTTGTCAACGAAGAAATACCTTTTTAAATTGCTTTATGAACTTCAGGATAGTTTGTCCACAATCTTATATTCATCTCTTAATCTGAATCCATAAATGATGCCCTGAAGTACTTAAAGAGCTTACCAAAATTATTTATAGGTTTACATTCCTTTACCTACGCCAATACTCTCAAGCAGAAGGTCAAGACCAAAGAGTATGGAGATTCCAAACGGCCAGCACTTGCAATTTTTAAAATTGTCAATAAGGTTATTTATTGTAAAACCCGTGGCTTTAAAAAATAACTTAGAACAGATATGGGTTGAACCTTTGAGGTCATTAAAATTAGCATTGGATCCTATACTATTAATACCTTATCAATTGAAAAATTCTAAATCAAGTGCATGCTAAGTTTTTAAAGCATGCAGCTAGCTAACAAATTGAGGAGAAAAAAGGAAACAAAAAAAACAATATCTAATTTCTTATTTCTTATTTTATTATTACTAATAGCATGTTGTCAATACTTTTAGGGTGGTTTAGATCACAAATGTTGTTGTCATTGTTTTGACAATTTTCTTTGTGTCTCTGCCATTTATTTTATTAGCTATGAATGTTGCCAGGTATTTTTCATTTTAAGTTTTTTTAGCTTGAGTTCAGCCAGCTTTCAGTTTTTCTTTCTGAAATCTCATGGGGGATGTTAGGGCCTCCCTAACATATATAGGAAATATTGTCCAAAATAATGAAGAAAATAAAATTTCAGTAAATTATGGAAAATCAATTTTTAAAGATATGTTTTCAAACCAAAATTAGAAATCCCAAAACTATCATAGAAAGGGAAAATCAGCTGGAATATTACATTTATGGAGATTCACAACTTAGAATTAAAATCATAATTAAAGCAATATTGGAAGGCGGAAAATTAGTAATTATGGAGTAATAAACTCAGAACTAAAAATTGGAGGTTATGTGATCATTGGAAGAATGAGGTTTTTAAACTTATCATTAGTATTATGAAGTGCAAAGGAGAATTAAGGAGAGAAATGAGTATTTAAGTCAAATTTATTTCTATGCTTTTTTGCAATCAATAACTTAGTAAAGTATATTAGATTAGAAATTTTATTATTTTAATTTCTATTATCTATTTAAGTTTTAAGAGACCAATTGAAAACCATCATTCCACTTACTGTATATCCCATATAATGGATCACCAGGATACTTGAGCACAATATGTCCCTCCTCCATCTGTACATAGTGAACCTGAACCTAAAGCTGTGGTAGTTGGCTATCCTCATGCCAAATCTTGAATAGTTATCTCACAACTCTCAGTATAGCAGTGGCAGTAATTTCTACTCTAGGCCTTAATCAACCTCTTGCTACAGAACTGCTGTAACTACCCAAATAGCTCCTCTAGCTTATTGGTAACTTGCCTCAGGAACACAGTCAAGTAATCCATCAGATAGAAATTGGACCTCACATATACCAGCCATGACAGGGGAGAAAGAGGTACCGTGACTTCTGGCATGTTGTCTACAGAGGAGCTCAGGTCTGGAGACACGTTGGAAGAAGAAAATCTGTTTAATTTGGGGGATGCATTAAAAGTTTAACCAGGTAATGCTTTTTCCAACATGTTCCAATATAGGTACTTTAATATATTGGGGATGATTCCCAAATTTGATTCATTAGTTTTAATGACTTTTATGATTCTGAAGAGAAATCTCCAACTTAGCATTTTTTAGAGCTATTTTGATGACTTTTAGGCTCCAGAGAAAGGAGCTCCAAATGAGCAATTATGTCAATCAAGGAATCAACTATGGCTAACTCAATGATCAGACTTCCACAAATAATCAGGGGACAAAACTCAATAGCTATTAGTTTAACAGACTTGTGGCCAAAGTTTTGCAAATTTTTTTTTGAAAATTGAGTCAATGCAAGTTACAATCAATAACATATCAAATGCTACATATCAATGATGAGTAGTGAACTTATTTTTCAGCAATTAATGCTGAGGATTTTGATAGGCGGGCATTTGATTGCCCTTTTTGCTTAGGGTTTTATGACTACTAGTAATCTATAGTGAGAGTAATCTAATATATTTATATTAAGAATTCATTATAATTTACCAGAGATGCATTCTGATGATTTTGATAGGTGGTTTCGGATTTTGTTGTTTCTTTGAAGGTAGGGACTTTCAAAGGCTACTCAATTATTAGTAGAATGTAGCTCCAGTGGGGATCACTTAGGGTTGTTCATCACTAAGGCAGTCTGTCAATGGGGTTATGTCATTGAGGCAATATCTGTTCGCTTTGAACATGAAGGATCTCTGTATGAATACAGGCAAAAAATCTCAAGTGATAAAAACTAGGCAAAATTGAAGGTATCTTTATTGATCAGAAGGTTCATGATTTTTATAGGGCCATGTGAGATTTGAGATCACTTAGGATATACCTTATGAGAGAATTGGGATTAAATCAGGTATATAGATCTCCTGTTTAGTGTGCATAATGCAAAGGCAAAAGGCGTACTCAGTCCCTATGAGCCGCAATGCAGTTTCCAATGACCTCTGAAAGGAAAGATCTTTGCCAAATGAATCAGCGCCTTTGTCAGGTAAATCGGCACATTAAGGAAAGAATTGGGATTTCAAATGCTCTTTTTAGGAGTTAATCATCCTTATCAATTTTCAATATCTCTTGAATTGGTAGAGCTCCACTGGTCATGTTTCAAATCAGTACACTTTAAATATCACCCATATCAGCATAATTCCCATTATTCCTGGAAATACCCCTAAAGATCTTGCTGAGGAGAGACGTAATTCCGGAGAAATCTGGCATGAACTTGATTCACAACAGAGCCTGATTTGACAGAGACAACTAATTTTGGTCCTCATCGATATATCACTTGGTAAGGGCATGACCATTAAGTATTAAGTTTGTGGACCTGTCCTCCATATTAGTGATGGTAGTACAGGACAAAGTTTCCTGATTGATATTTAGGCAAAATAAGTTTCCAGAAATTGCTTTGTTCAGCTTCTCATCTGAATATAGTTTCCATGGACTTAATGGCTAAAGCTTATAGACTGAACAATTCATTGTCCAGCCTTTGCATTGCAAGATCATTAGTAACAGGCATAGAGGTTTCCAATATGGTCTGTATGCTTGAGGGTAGAATCAGTTCATCTTTAAAGGGCTCAAAAATGGGTCATCTGGATAATTTTGTGGTAATTATCATGATATGCTAGTAAAGCCACTGGCGGGTATTCATTTCATTTTGAAGGGTAAGATTGATCCATCTTTTGAAGGATGGTGACTAGCATACAATTCTCCCGCTGTACAGATTCATTGTTAGCAGGAAGGTAGGGTGTCATAAAGGAGTGATAGGTGCCCTTCAGCGAATTGAGATCAGAGACTACTTTGGAAATGAAGTTGGTGCCATTATAAGAGAGAAGCACCTTGGGGCTACTGTGGCGAGTTAAGACCTGTTTTAGTAAGAATTATGCGGTTGTATTAGAGGTGGGAAAGGCAACGGAGATGGCCTCCACCCATTTTGTAAAATGGCCAACCTCTAAGATGATGCAGTGATGCACATACATTGCCGTAGGCTTGGGGCCAATAACATTGATACTAACCATGGTGAATGTGGTTGGGGCATTCATAACATGGTATTGATATATCAGATTTGGAGGCTTTTGGTTAGTGCACATGAAGGAGGTATTAATGCCATTATAAGATAGTCTCAATCGTCCCATCCTGATAACAACGTTTTATCAGCACTGATAGGTCTTCCTCACCGCGCCATGGCCCACAGCCGTATTGGCCTCCATAGCGGACTTTGTTCTGGCGGATGATCAGATATATGGTAGCTAAGATTTCACAACTAGTTTATACAATAATCCATTTTCAATCTGAGTATGCTCAGTCATTTTCTTCAGTTGCTGCTGGATCACTGGGGTTCTTGAAACCACCTCTTAGATTTCACAATGAGTTCAGTGATCCAATCCTCTTTTGATTTATAAAGTTTCAGTATGGATTGCCAGGATAATCCGTAAGCGTTTTTTTGCACCATTCTGGTGTGGTGGACAATTGAGAAATCGTAACTCTGAAGTTTAGGTACCCATTGATCTAATAATCTATTAAGATCTTACATTTGTTGTAGCTAACACAGGGAGGCGTTGTCCATTACTATGGTGATATGGTTCCTACATAGGAAGGGGCGAAAATGTTTGACGGCCAGCAGGACAGCCAGATACTCACACGCAGTTATGCTGTAGTTTATTTAATCCTGAGTTAGAGTCTTACTGAAGTATGCTATAGGGTGGTCAACTTGATTTACATTGAACTGACCCAGAATGGCATTTAAGTCACATCGCTGCAAAGTTATAAGGATGAAAATTTTGTCAGACTCAGAGTGCACCAATAAAGGAGCGGTAGCAAGAGCCTTCATTAGATAATCAAAGACATGCCTTTGGGTTTATTCCCATTGGAACAGGACTTTTTTATAAAAAAAACTAACAGTTTAAAAAGTTCAGAAAAATGAGGGATAAATTGTCAGTAATAACTGAACATTATGAGAAAGACCAGTGTATCACATAAACTGTTAGTTGGGGCATCTTTTCAATAGCTATCACTTTTTCAGGTGGTGGCTAGATTCCCTCTTAGGAATTTTGTTTCTGAGAATTATTTTGATCTGGAAAAACTGGAATTTGGTGGGCTACAATTTCAGAGAAGCGGTGCAAAGATTTTCAAACATCTCCTTTAGATGTGCTAGATTCTGATCAAAGATATGGGAGAATACTATCACATCATCTAAATAAAATTTAATACACATGACATCTTCAAATCACCATTAGGCAGCCCATTGCCATCTAAAATGTTGCCGGAGCATTGCATAGCCCTTGAGGCATGTGCATGGGCTCAAATAACCCTTCACTCACTATGAGGGCGCATTTCTCCCTATCATTCAGTGCAAGCTCAATCTGCCAATACCCAATGGCGAGATCCATTGCTGAAAAACTGAGATCCCGCTAAGAGATGTAATGAATCATCAATTCAGGGTAGAGGGTAGCTGTCCGTTTGATTAATGGCATTTAGCCAGCGGCAATCCATTACCACCTGATGCCATACATCCTTTTTCCTCACAAGTAGTAATAACAAAGCCCAAGGACTTTGTGAATGTTTTAACAATCCAGCGTCTAGGATTTGTTTTAGTTCTTTTGTAACCTGAGCTTCTTTGACCTTAAACTTTTGATATGATCAAGCGCGTATCAGATGGGCGTCGCCAGTAAGCATTCTGTGCTGCACCTTTTCATCATTACAAAAATCGTCTGTCCCATGAAAAAATTAATATAAGCATGCTCCTTGATCAAAGCATCCGTCTGTCTCTGGTGCTCAGAGGAGAGGCTTTCACCTATCTATAATTTAATTCGGGATATTAAAGTAATTTTGTCAATTTCTAAGAACATAATGTTCCACACTATAAATGGACTTGACTTGATCAGAGGGTAGAGTATAGACATATGCTTCAGGTCGGTTTTGAGTTATCTGCATTGGTTGATCAGTAAATTTAGCCATTAAGATAGTTTGAGGTCCCTTGTATGCTAGATCCAGCTCCCCAGGGAAGTTGAGAGTTTCCTAAATAGCCATATTTGGATCCCCACGAATATCCAATAGATGGTCTGGCAGAATGGAAATTTGGAGCCCAGTGTCCACTAGAATTGGTGATTTTGGAGGTATGGTCACACGGTTAATTGTATACACAGATGTCCCTTCCTGGGTTTCTGCACTGGAAGGGGGTATTTTGGCCTTTATGCAACTACATGGTATTCTAGACGTTATATGAGGTTTGGGTGCTCTATTAAACAGTCTCTAGGCTTTCTCTTTCCTTTTTCCTTGGGGATATCCTTTATGACTAGGATTACATGATACCCTAAAATAGAAAAATATGAGTCCTTATGACCTATTTGGGTTTCAAATTCAACCAGGAATTGGGTGCCTATGTGAAGGTCATATCCATCGTTCTCTAGCACAATTGCTGTGGTTGTCACTACCAGAGAACTGAACTTAAGCGATAGGGATAAGTAGGCGCCCAGAGAGCGATTCTGATGCATTCCTACGTTTCCATAATCTAACGTGTGGTTCTGATCTGTGGCAATTTTTATCCATTTTACTAGTCAGGAGAATATAACATTAATTGGGGGATCCAGTATTGACTATTGCTAAAATTTTCACTTTATGGATGATTACTTCTACATAAGTGACTTCAATACTAAAAAAGAGAGATTGAGCAAAATTTGAATTTTTTGGAGGAAGAGGTTCCAAAAGGGCATAGTAAGAAGTTAACCCTTTAATTTGAAATCAGCGGGTCTGAACTTCCAATTTGTCAGGTTTGGATAAGATTTAACATTCAGTGCATGAAGTTGCGGTGGATTGAAATTGAGGCGTGGCATCATCAGCAGAGGGTGCCTCACGCCCAAAGATGACTCCTTTTTTTCGCCTCATCAGCATGTTTCTTCCAACAGGAGCTTTCTTGATGGCCAAAACCCCTCTAAGAGCAAGAATTGCGGTAGGCTTTAGATTTCTGGAATCATCTGACTGTATAGATGTGAGGTTAGTTCCCTTTAGTGAATGGTGACGCACTTCTGGCTCTGGCAACTCCATTATAGGTTCCTTAATATCAAGGACAGACTTATACATCTCCTTGGAATTATGAAAATAGAGCACAAGATTGGTACTGTGCTGATATGCAAAGAGGACGGCAGCGATGGCGTCATCTAGGTTAACTCAATTACAGGATGCAAGGGCCTGGGCTTAATGATAAGACCTTATGGCAAATTTGAGGTTGGTTTCCCCACATTTTGGTCAGATTAGCATAAAAACTTGTTATCAATTAGAAAGGGAGAAATTCACTTCCAGATTATTTACTAAGTGCATTCATTTATAGCTGCCCAAATGGTACATGTCTTGAAGTATGACGTCATGATTTCCCAAGCTTTACTATCCAGACAGGTTTCAATGTGTTGATAATTCTGACAATCCGTAGCTGGATCCATGGCACCTTCACACAAAAAAATAGAATTGAGTGTTTTTAGTACCAGACACGTACTTCTCCTTAAAGTAGGGTTAATATATTTAATAGGTTCAGAGAGGACATAGCTAGCCGGAGAAGGTGGTAACTCAAAAATTAGTCGGTTCTGTGATTCTTCTGTCAGTATGAGGAATTGCCTTGTCAAATTGGCGGCATAATTCATCCATATCATCCTGGAGAGAGGTGTAACAGTCATTCACATGCATAAGTGGAGCCTTGGTGTCTATAAGATAATGGAGCTTCTCAATCTCGGCGGATTAAAGGGCAGATTGAGCGAAAAAGGTATCTTGTATAGCCTCAATAGATTGGAGCTTAGCATTCTTTTGATCAAGGTGAAGGTTCACTTAGCCCTGAGAGTCAATCAAGTTAGAACAGGTTGCAGTCATTATTGCATAATATTGTACAAGGAAACAAAGGTTAGATCCGCTTCAAGCTGATCCCCTCAATAATTATCTCTGCTACTTGGACTACCAGGAATAGTTGTCGCTCAAGAGCCATAAACTGGGGTTCATGGCAAGCATAAAAAAAGCACAACAGTTGGAGAGGATTCAGGAGGACTACGGGACCTTCAAGCCCAGAGTTCCTTGCTCTCCTTTCCACTAGTTCTAGTTTCTCTGGGGTTCCTTTTGAATAGTGGCTTCCTGGATCAGCAGAATAGTGGTTTGTTTGGCCAACTACTGAATTTGAGCGGCTAAGGTGGTGATTTGGGAATCATTGGTTTGGAAATTCTCAGATGTGGTTGATGAGATTAGATAAAATGCTTTCCACTCTCTGGTCCATGTCAGTAGCTGCATGGATCATTCAATGGAAAAGTTCACCTTTCAGGTATCAGTTAACTCCAGTGCTGATCTAGCCAAGTGACGTTGAATTTCGTTGATCTCCCAGCAATTGTCCAAAATAGCCTCACAATTTTCTCGACCAAAACTTGATGTGGCTTCATACTATTCAAGAAGCTAAGTGTGAATTTTATGAGACAGTCTGAGCTGCCATTGAACCTCCCATTAGTGTAGCCTGAGTAGCTGCATTTGGTGGTGTAGAGCGGGGTGAAGGAACAGCCATAAGTAGGTTTCCATCTGGGCTACACCTACTTCTTTGCTAGGGAGATCAGGTGAGGAATATAGATGAGTCAGGATGCTAGCAATTTGTGAAGAGCTGCCATGGCTGGTCCTCCCACCAGGGGTAATAGTTCTATCTAATATTTCTGAGGCAGTTTCGGTGATATTGACAGCCAAAATTTGGTAAAGTGATTCTTCCAGAGCTGAAAAAGTAAGGGTGATGGTCGTATTGAATTCAAGCTCTTGGGTATGAGGTAAGGGCGTGTCTTGATTATTGGTAGACACATTGGGTCAAACTCTAACTCTCCTCCATATTGGTAGGGCTATTATCACTGGAATTGTTCATCCAGAATATAGGTCTTTACCAGGTAACCTCAAAAGAGCCTGGTAGAAAGCGCCAGTTTTGGGGTTTGTTGTTTTCTTTGAAGGTTGGGACCTTCAAAGGCTACTCAATTATTAATCAGTGTGTAGTTCCAGTGGGGATCTCTTAGGGTTGTTCATCATTGAGGCAGTCTTTCAATGGAAATAAATCGTTGTGGCAATTTTTGTTCGCTTTGAACAGGCAGGATCTCTGTATGAATACATTCAAAAATCTCTAGTGATATAAACTAGGCAAAACTGAAGGTATCCTTATTGATCAGAAATCAGGTATTTTATAGGTCCATGAGATTTGGGTTTGCTTAGGATAGTCCTTATGAGAAAATTGGGTCTAAGTCATGTAAGAAGATCTTCTGTTCAGAGTGAAATAATTCAAAGGCTTTTAGTATTTGGTCCCTCTGGGCCATGGCGGCAGTTACCAGTGATCTCTTAAAGGCAATATCTTTGCCAAGTGATTCAGCGCCTTTTTCAGGTAATTCAGCATATTCAAGAAAAAAGTGAGATTTTTAACATCTTTTAAGAGCTTATTATCCTTATCAATTCTGATATCTTTCAAAGTGGTAGATCTTCACTGGTCATGTTGCAAATCAGTATGCGTTCCTATCTTGACCATATCAGCAAGATTCCAATTATTCCTGACAGGTGGTCATTGAATTGCCATATGTCGCCTATGTATATAAAAATATTATCACTTATAAAGTTACCTTGTTCTTAATTACTAGACCTTTGCTAGTATTTGTTTTTATTTAACCAAGGCAAGCTGACCATTGGATGGACAATACCGAGCTCAGAGGAGCTAAACTTATACTAAACTAAAATTTGAACGAACAGAAAGAGACAAACGTAGCACTCAAACCAAATAAAAAAACTATAATGATCCAACCAGGTTGGAGGTGGTAAACCTCTATGCATTAATGGCGGGGGATAAGTGGCAATTAAGAGCCTCATCTTCCTCTTTTGTGTCAGACAGTGTATGTCAAAGAGCTTAGAGCATGGGCGTGGGTGCATCCTCAAAATGGGGGTTGAGATAGCAGAGTGCGGCTTGCAGCTCGACTTTGCTACAAGGAGGGTAGTGATATATTTGGAGGGGGCTTTCTCAGCCTCAAGGCAAACTTTGGGAAGGATAGTGAAGGTGGCGATGTTGTTGCTGGTAATGTGGGTCTTTGGGCCAAATTTTGCGACTGTCACAAATTTTTGTATTGCTTTGTTGGCAACTTAGTGGAAATTGGAGGAATTCTTTTTTAAGTACTTGTTGCACGATGGGGAAGGAAAGGTAAAAGCAGCCCCTTGGCCAAGACTGCAACTGATTTCTATATGGCCTTTCAGAGGAGGTGCCAATCAAGAGAGACAACAGACTCTTTAGTGAGTTGGTGGTCGCTTCAAAATACATTGGAATTAGGGTATAGAGCATAGTGCCAAGTTGAAAATTTAGCTGCATATTCTGCGTTTAGGTATATTTCAAGGCCTTGGGCCTCAACTGAGTCAAGGACAGTATTATCCAAATCATCAACTTCCTCCAAATAATCCCAGGGATTTTGTTTAAGAATGATAGGTTGATTGACATACAGGTGGTCTGGGTTGGGTGGGTGGGTTTTTTTGAATTTAATGGAGTCCATGCTGTCTCATGATTGAATGGAGTAATGTGGGAGTTTGACATGTAGGTTCCTTATTGGCTGAATTAATGGCAGTTTCATCTTATACTTTAAATGTAGGGGGATGAAGGATTGTGCCCATTAGAAAAAGTTTTGTGATCAGCAATGGGAGCATCATGGGTGGAGTCAAGCATGTGGGCTCCAGCTTGGGCTATGGAGGGACAGCGCCGCTTCAAGTGGTCCAGGTCAAAATAAATGGGGCATATTGTGCGCCCTTTATCTACTCTGGCCCAAAAAGGTGGTTTGGTGGCAGAGGGGACAATGGTGCAAGAGGGATTTGAAATGTCAATTTTGGTTGATATTGGGTGTATAGTTGCAAAGGTATGAGGCCCACAAGTCAGTTGGCTCCATTGGGAACCACAGATTGTAGAATGGGGTTGGCACCATGTGCCATAAATCCAGATATTAGTTTACTATACAAAGTATCATGGGGAAGGTGGTGGGGAGGCCTGCAAATTGAACCATAAGAGTGGTGTCATTAGGAAACTGGGTGCAAGTGGTTGGTTGGGGTTCCCTAGAACTCCAGAGGGAATGTTGGCTGCAATTGCAGCATCAGCTTCACAGGTGAAGCTGAGTTCAAAGTACCCCTTATAGGAGCAGAAGTCAATGAAGCCTGCTGGATGCATATACGACTGGTTAAATTCTATTATTTGTATGTCATTGTAGGGAAACAATTTTCCATATAAAACCCAGAGGCTTAATTGAATCTTGCTTTGGGGGAGCACAATGGGGCTATGAGGCATCACTTGGGAACGTGTAAGGTAGAGGTCAAGATCCTTGGGTGGAATGTATTGACTCAAGGCATTTTTTGGCTGATCATTCTAGTTTGAAAGCATTTTACTGCTGGGCGGATGATGTTAGGGGGTTTCACCGCTGCCCCATTTTGGAGCATCAGGTGGTAGGGCAAGATCATTGGGGCTTTGCTGTGTGTCTTTTTTTCAAATTTATTTAATTCTGCTTTAATTTTTAAATTTGCTCAAAAGTGATATCAAGCGGAAAAAAGAAGGATCTTGAAATTTACATATATCAAAACCCCAAAAACCTTTGTTAGTATCTTTTGATCTAGTATGGGCAACAGTTGCCTATATTTTATGGAAGCAGGGTCCCATTTATCCTGAACTATTGCTGCTCACATTGTGCTTTCTGTCATCAAAAAAGGAAGCTTTGTTAGTTTAAGTGTCAAAACCCTAACAAACCTGTGCAATCGCCATTTTTCAACACCCACCTGGTGATTAGAGGCTAGACTTAGAAAAGATTTTTTTCACACATTGGCTGGATGGGATGCATCTTAAGCATTATCTTAGCAGGAATTATAAGTATAGTATTTACCTATTTTGCTACTAGGTTGAGACAAATCTTTAGTCTCTTTAGGTTTCACGTCAATCTCTAAGCAATTTTCTTAGTAGAACTATCCATCAAAATAGTATTTGAAATTTGGATACTTCAAGTGCAGTGTTTGTATGATTTTCTTTAAATACTGATTGATGATGGGCTTAGAATATAGGAGTTCTACCAAAGAGAATAAAAGCATCTTAATAGAATTTAGCACTGTGATTCTGTTTTATAGTATTAATAATTATAAATATTAAAATTATTTTTAAATTTAGCTTTTACATGATAATTTATATTTGTCTAAATTGCCAGTATCTGAAATTTTATAATAGGTGTCTCCAAGCGTGGACAAAAAGGGGCAAAGATTTAGACAAATAGAAAATTTTTAAATATAGAAATTAATGTATTTATATCCTAAAAATCCTAGGGAAATGTCTTAACTAATAAGAATAAAATTGATGCAAATGATCAAGTAGCCACTCTATTTTTAACAAAGTATTACATATAGCATGTGACAAAAAATTAAGACATATAGAATATAAATTTAAATCTTATTCAAGGTGGGCTGACCTGAGGGATGATACCACACCAATTAAGGGGAAATCAAATGAATGGGAAAGGAGGATAAAATCTGGAAAACTTCCATATGTGGCATATGATAGGCCAGGAACTCCATGTACCTCCTTTGCTATTTGCTATCTCAGTTTGGAGCATTGGTGTGCAACGCCAACACAGTCATAATTATTCCCTACCCAAAGTTCCTGTACCAAAATTTGACTCGGGAAGGCAGTGGTAGATGTCCCTATTCTACCACTAGGGTATCCTCCCTGACATCTAGAATATAGTATATAATAATACTGATAACTTTTGATTAGAATATACAATAATAATATAATTGATATAATAACAATATTCAGTAAATGGAAGTAGTATCTTATGTAAGATGTCATATATTTTTTGTAAGTAGTATCTAATTTGTATTACATATATTTTAAGTCTCTTATACCATTTTGTTATGCATTCATTAAATGATACTTTTAATTTTTTTAAACAATTGTAGTTAGATGATAATTACAACAGCAATCCATACAAAGTTTTTACTATCAGTAATGTTATATATGTTAGACCAATTTGAACTCATTATCACCAATGTTGACAATTGCTTTATCCAGAGTTATTCCTTAAAATCTGTAAATATTGATTGCATATTCAAGCATAACAGGAAACTGCTTACGTGTACAATTTATTCTTTTCCATTTAAACAAAGACATGATAGCCACAATAGGGACTGAGATTATATAAATAGTCATACCAGTAAATTTAAATTCTAATGAGAATATATAATGTCATACGTTCACTATAAGCCTCATATTCGTTAGTAGATCATACCTATATCAGTAACTGTGTCAACTGATGCATTTGCAAGACCCTTGGCCACCCAATAGATTTTGTCTTAAATAATTCTGACCACATTACTTAGACATAATTCAGTGGAAAAACATAAAACTTATTCAGAAGATGCAGCAAGGGCTTCTGAGAAGTTATGTATAGCTTTAAATTAAGGGGATCAGTTGTTCATTCTTTTGTAACTTTTCTTAATTAAATTTATCAGTCTTTATTGCCATCATTCACACTGCATTTTAAAAGACTAATTCTCAATACTATTGACAAAAAATGAGAAAATAACAATTGGTGATCAAGCTCAGTAATACTTCCATTCAAAATCCTAATAAGAAATTCTTGGAAAGATTGTTGTTCATCTTCTATTTTTCTCATCATTTGTGTTAAAAAATACCTCTTTGAAATGTAAGTATGATATTTTGACTAAATAGTTTTAGCATTTTTAAAATAATGCAAAGGTTATAATTACATACTGGAAGGATGCTGTGACCAATTTCCCATTTATAAATGCAAAGATCTTTAAATGGAGGGTTGGCTAGTTGTAGTTTTGCATCTCTGAGTCTTGATCAACTTAAAATCTAAGTTTAACCCAAGCATAGCGACTTAATCTATAAATATGTACAGATTGTACATGTAAAGTTAAGTGGAGATTGGATGGGTAACTTTGGAGGAGCATGCACCAAAAAATGCAAGGTGGTGGATAGAGGGGCTTCACTTTACTTTGCCCCAATTATTGAGATCAAAAAAAGTAAATTCTCTAAGTGATAGCACCATTACAGCATCTTAACTCATTAAGATAATGTTACTTAGTCAAAATCCTGGCACTATTATCAAAGAACTGGTATATGGATCTAGATGTAGCGCACCAGTTCTAATTTCTATCTGAGACGCTTCAATTTATAGTCTCTACTGTGGCTTATATATCCAAAACTATTTGTCCTCTTTGCAATTATCATAGCGCTACACACTATAATCCAAAACTAAAGATACCAACCCTAATTATTTTTATAAGCTACAAAACTCACGCTCTCCTTCCACCTTACTTTATAAACGCTGAAGCAACTTTATAAGGTGAACCTGCCTCTCTATTTCTTTTTTTTAGTACTAGATGGTCCCAACCCAAGGGGGGATTCATCGATGTTTATTGAATTACGCCTGGGCTCCTAAGAGCCTGAGGCGAGGGAAGGGGAGGGAGAAGGCATCAAGAAAGGGAGGAGGGTTTGCGCGCCAGAGCCGTGCTGCAGTGACAACTGAGCGGGGGAGGGTTGGCGACATAGTGCAGACCTTCAGGGCCATCTCAAAGTGTACCTGAAAGTGGGTGATCATGTGTGGAAGGGTCCACACCTGCTGGTCAAAGGCAGCACGAAGGAAGGAGTTATGGATGGTCCAGATGGCTGTGGCATAGGCGAGGACACGGAGGGGTCGGTGGCAACCAGGCAATGTCTGCTCAAACATGAGGTCTTGCACAGGGTGTCCAGACCAGGGCTGAGCATGGAGGAGCGCGCGGGCCTTTGGCCAAAATGCGGCGACACCTGGACAGGTGAAAAAACGATGGAGGTGGGAGTCAATAGGCTCCACACAGCGGGGGCAGCTTCAGTGCTGGAAGGTAGGGCCAGTCCGGTCCCCTATCCTGTATGAACAGTGGAGCACCCTCCATAAGGTGTTGGACACCTTTGCTGACAGGATGGGGTGATAGACGTCCTTCCACAATTCCTTAAGGTCAAATCTCACGGAGGGAGGGAGGAGCTCAAGGAGTCTTGGGCGGATGGGAGGACGATCTTGGGGGTTGAGGCGAGTTGTGACAACTTGTCCATTGTGCACAATTGAATGGCGACGTGGGCTGAGGCCAGGGCCTTCCCTTCTGTATGGGAAGGCATGGTGGATCCGCGCGCCTACTCGTTTCAGGGCAAGGAGAGCCTGGTTCCAGTAGGGGGATGAGGATGGTTTTAGGCGATGGCCTGGGTGGTTTGTGAGCCACTCCCTAATGAGGTCAGAGATGCTCTAGGAAGACCCAGAGCTGCTGACACTGACTGGCGGAGGGCGGGCGCCCATTGGGGCATGGGGGTCGCGTCCCAGCAGACAATCGGCCATAGGAACTTCAGGAAGATTGTGGTGGCATGGGATTGCGTGTCCAGAAGCCCTAGGCCCCCTTCATTGCAGGGTTGGGAAATGGTTGAGAGGGCCATTGATGGATGGTTTGAGCCCCAGATCCAACAGCAAAGAGTACATTGAGCCGCGTATAAAAGGCATCTGTGAATGGGCAGACGTGCGCTAGGAACCAGACTTTGGAGAGAAGGAACACATTGGCCATCAGAGCTCGACCCTGGGGGTGATGTGCCGCCGGTTCCAGCTGGCAATCCTGGAGTTAACTGCTGTAAGGAGCAAGTCCTCATTGTCTTTTAGCGCAACTCCTTGTTGGTTGGTGAGAACGCCCAGGTGACGGAAGGTACCGCGCTCAGGTTCAATACCAAATGGTGGGGGGAAGGTGGGGGAGCCGACCTGCACAACTGTTGTCTTGGAGGTGTTGACCATGGCGTTGGACGCCTTGGTGTACCTCTCAATGGTCACAGCAGCGAGGGCAACATCCCCAGGGCAGCCAAATGCAATGGCAGTGTCATCTGCAAATGCCATAGTGCGTGTGGGGGCTTTACCTGGGACCAGAATCTCTGTTAGCTTGTCCTGTAAGGAGGCCAAGAGGGGGTCAAGGGTGATGTTAAAAAGGATAGGGCTCAGGGGGTCCCCTTGCCGGAGACCTTGTCCAACTGGTACTGCCACTGTAAAACCCATTGGCGCCAGGACTCTGGTGTGGAGCTGGTCATAGAGCGCTGATATCCAGCGCCTAGCTGCGGGTGGGAGATGGAAGCGGGCCAGGAAGCATCAATATACTTCCAGGCTACCCGATCATATGCTTTCTCCATATCCAGGAGAGCCACAAAGCCATTAACCTTACGAGAGTTAGCAGTCAAAGTCACGTGAAGGTCATTATAGTTGTCCCATAACGACCTCCCCGGAATAAAACTGTACTGGGATGGGGAGAGGCGAGGTGACACCCATTTGGTGATGCGGTTGGCCAGAAGCTTCGTGAAGAGCTTGTGGTCTGTGTTGATCAACGCTATGGGGCGCCAGTTCGCCAGGTTCTCACGGTCTGACTTCTTGTGAATGAGGGTTGTGATTGAGCCTCTGGAGTCGGGGAGGACCTCGCCATTCACCAAGAGTGCAGCGAAGAGGTCGCGGAGGGTTCTGGCTATCACTGCAGGTTCCAGAAGGTACACCTCAAAGGGTATTCCGTCTGGGCCTGGGGCTTTAAGCCGTGGGGATTTCAGAAGGGTTTCCATCACCTTCTGGATGGAAATAGGCGCCAGTAGAGCCTCATCAGCCCGTGGGTCAATGGGCGGCTCTGGAGCCCGCCACAGGAAGTCTTGGATGTCCGATGGGTCTACCTGGGCGGCATGGAAGAGGCTGGAGTAGAAGCGGTGTAGTTCCTGCGTGATTTCCTCCTTGTCTGAAGTGGTTGTAGTGCCAATCTTCAGTGCAGTAATATCCTGCGCTGTTGACCGGGCTTTCTGTTTCTGAAAGAAGAAGCGGGTGGGGCGTTCCCATTGAGCATAGTAATGAGATGTTGTAAAGTTTGCTGCCCGTTCTTCCTGCAGTGTGAGCTCCAAGCGGAGTGCTTCCTGCGCCGCTTCCCAGTCTTCCAACCATCTGGGAGAGGGCGAAGGCTGGCAGTTTCGCTCTAGATGTCTAATTCTGGCTTCCGCCCTTTTGACTCTGGCGCGAGCTGCAGTCATCTGGGCTTTGGCACAGTTGTAAGCAACGCGGGTGATGCCCTCCTTGGTCACCGCCCATTTAGCCTTGTGGTCAAGCAGGTGGGGTGGGGGAGGTGAGAGTCTCCCGGATGGTCATAGACAGCTTCTCCTTAGTGAAGGGCTTGTTGAGAAGAGCTGAGGCAACCCTAGGCCAGAACCTACGCGACGGTCTAAGTGTGGTGGTGAGGACAACGGTGAGTGACCTGTGATCACTCAGATGGTTGTCACGAGAGATGGGAGAGGAGACGCGGCCAATTAGCAGGGGGCCAATCAGTGCCATATCTATGCGTGACGCTGACTGGAAAGCTCCTCCATCATACTAGATCCTAGTCATGCAACCTAGGCCAGACGCGGAGGGTGGAAGCGCATCTATAAAGCCACTCAGGCGAAGGAAATCCTGGAGGCGACTTGATCCAGGGCGTTCCTTTGCTGCAGGGGGTAAGAGTCACGGACGCGACTTATGGTTGTGTTGAAATCTCCTAAGAGGACTGTATTCCGTGGGAGATTGAGTTGGAGGAGCTCTTCCAAGAGCCGATTTGCTCCTGACCTGCATTAGGCAGGTAGATGCTTGCAGCGAAGAAGGAGAAGTCAGGAGTGGTGAGTTTGGCCAGTATGAGGCGGCCACCTAGATATTGTGAAAAAGAATGGGTTTTAACCCGGGGATTTAAAACAATAAGGGCGGCATGGTTTGTCCAGAAGGAGTTGCCTCCAAACTGTTCATTCCATGCAGATTGTTCGTGGGAGGATATGGGGCTCCTGGACAGCAGCGATGTCAATTTGTGCTGACCTGAAGTTTTGGAGGAGGCGGGCTCTCCGCTTAAAGTCCCGCAACCCATTTGCGTTGATGGATTGCAGGGCCAGGGTGCTGCCATGGGGACTCATAGCTGTTCCCCTCCATGTCCTGGGGGTTGCCAGCGCTTAAACCTGCTGCTGTGAGGCGGCTAGTTTTGAGTCCTTTAGCTTGACTATTAGCTGCAATCCGTGAGGAGCGTCGAGGGTTCTGAGGGGAAGGAGAGGGTGGGGGGGCGGAGGACCCAGTAAGCCAGCCTAGGATGCTGCCCCCGCTCTGTTGCAAGGGAAGGACCTGAGGGTGCTCAATGGTGAATTCCGCGGTGTCCCCATTTGATGAGTCTGAGTCCATATTCACTTCCTCCAACACTGCAAAGGATCCGCGCAAAATGGACTGTGGGGTTGGGGTAGGACTCTTTGAGGTGGCACTTCTACCGCAGGCCGCAAGTTGCCAGTCCATGCTGGTGGGCATAGCTCCATTGGGAGCTGAGGGTTGATGCGATAAATTGCTGGTGGAGGTTAGTGGGGGTGCCGCGGAGCCCTTAGTGGGGGTGGCTGACGAGGGGCACCCTGTGGGAGATGCCTTGCGCTTGAGAGAGAGGGAGTTGACTCTGGGAGATTGGAGGGGGTGCCCATTGGAAGGGGCGAGCGCGAAGGTATCCCATACCAATAGTGGGGTTAGCTGTTTCAACTGCTAGGCGTAAGGCCTCAGGGGACAGGTCTTGAACGGGAACCCATTGTGTGGGTTGTGGAATTGCTGCTGCAGCCACGTGGGATCGTTTTTGGCCTGGTTTAGGCCCCTGGGTGGTGGCTAAGAGGGCTTCTTTTCGAGCTGTGCAGCCACTATACAAGTGTCCAAGGGCGTTACACCATGAACACCGGGG
>JAKSZP010015144.1:0-40778 GCA_022478985.1 Massospora cicadina
TTTGTTTTTGTGGTTATTTTGTTCAATCAAAGATAGTTTTAAATACCTTATTTTAAATGCAGCTACAGTAATATGCCTCTTGTCGTCCTGTGTGGATATCCGTGCAGCGGCAAAACTATAAAAGCCAAACTCCTTGAAGATTATTTTAAACAAGAAATAGTTGCTAAAGATTTAAAGCTTAAGGTTCATCGTTTCGATGATGATTCACTTGGCTTTACGAAAAGTGTTTACCAACTTCAATACGACGAAAAGAAGTTACGCGGGGCGCTTCTAGCTGCAGCTGAACGTCATGTTACTAAAGATGATATTGTTATATTAGACTCCAATAATTACATCAAAGGACTGCGATATCAACTTTATTGTATTTCTAAGGCTGTTCCTACCCCACATTGCGTGGTAAGATATAAAAGTTCGGAAAATGATTAACATAAATTAGATTCACATCGGGGCACCAAAAGAATTAACCATAGAATGGAATTCTAAGCGAGAATATAAATATGACGACCAAACGTAACTTGTATTTTTTAGTTATTTAATTTTCATCAGCATGTTAGAGCTTTTGAATCGGTTTGAAGAACCCATTGGGTCCAACAGATGGGACTCGCCTTTGTTTACTTCCATTTATAACGATGTCCCAGCATTGCAGTTTGAAGATATATGGGAAGCAGTTATTAATAAGAAACCACCGCGCCCAAACCTATCAACTGTTGTAAACCCTCTTTCCGACACAAACTACTTATATGAGCTTGATCGAGTAACCAACCAAATAACCAAAGAAATTCTGTGTGCTCAGCAGGAAAGTTGTGCTGAATTCGGTCTTATCCGACTTCCTTCAGCTGCTTCTGTACCCTTGAACCTACGTGGGCGCCATCTTACAATTGTTGAACTCAAAAGGTTGCGTAGGATGTTTATCCATATAAACAAAACACATCATATCAACTCAATATCTATCGACCGCATTCCTGAGCTCTTTGTTGAGTACCTCAACACCAGTTTCGACTCTTGAATAAAATATTTATAAATACTTCGCTAACTCTTCTAGCAACTCCATTGGCCTTACTTGTTAGTTAAACTTTATATAGCTTAGTGCTTATTTCAAGGTATACAAAAAAATTTTATGGAACTATTTTGCATCATATATGCTCTTGGATCTGCCTAAATATAATATAGTTTTGATTTTATATGTGAGCAATTTTATCTTAGAAAGTTCAACCTTAAAATGAGATGTATAGCGTCGATAAATGCTTGAATTAGGTTTATCCATAAAGTATCTGGTGTCTGACTTACCAGTATAGGTCAGATTAAGCAGCAGCTACCCAATCAATCCTATGATTGATATCGTCGAGTGCATCACTTATATCTGAATTGATAACATACAACGGACTTAAGTTGAGATAAGCCTAAGAAAATTAACCTAATAAGTTCTAGCTAGAAAATAGATCAATAATTATTTTTATCAAGATTATACAAAGAGGATGAGATTTGTAATAGGAAACTTTTTACAAAGCTAAGCTTTTACCTAATTGTAGTGTTATAAACCAAAGGTGGTTAACCTAATGAGTGATTCATACCACCTTCTGGGTGTAGAGTTGAACCAAATCACGACTAAAAAGTTTGCAGCTATAATTCATTTATCTCCTTTTTATTTGGAACCACTTAGTAAAATATTAGTGTTGCTTAGAAAAGTACCCAAGATTGTAATAAAACTTTGTTAAGATGTCTTTTAGGTTATCTAGTACTAAAAAAAAAGATGTCTTTTAGGTTGTTCTATTAATTGGGTAAAAAGTTAAATTACATTTTTTCATTTAGATAGCCAACTTTCAACCAAAGTGTTGATAGTACTTGCAGCAAAATTTTTGCTTAGATAGAAATTGATTAGATGTCACTACATAATTTAAAACTTAAAGTTAAGATAAGTATGTGCATTAATGAGTATCACTATCTTATGAAAAATTTTCCACTTAGTCAAAAATTTATTAGTTTTAAGGCGGGATACCTTAAACAGGAATACTATGCCAATTTTTAGCTGTTTTCAGATTTTAACCCATACACATCTGAGTGTAGCAAAAAGTTTTACCCACTAAGCTATTTTTAAAAAGCTCTAAATATTTATATGGCCCTTGGCTCCAGCTATTAAACTGGACAGGGTCATTCACCCCTTTAGGTCAAAAAAGGGGCCAAACCTAAGGCCCAGCTCCTAACCTAGATCTCTGACCTAAGGCATACCCTGGATGAGATATGGATGGCTAAAAATCCCCCTGCCTGCCACATGCCTTTCCTTCATCTACCGTTTAACCCAAAGTCATCCAAGGTTCATAATCTACAAGTTATTAATTAACAAAAATTAAGCAATTTTGTGCAGAATTTGGAAAATCTAATGAACTCTCTGCCATGGGCCTCATTTTCTGTCTCCAACAGGGGGCACAACTAGAAGTCAATCTAAGAAAGGAAAACTTAACTATCAAGTCAGATTTGAGCAAAAGGTCAAAAAGATAGGATTGAAAACAGGGATTGAACCTGACACCCTAATTTAAAATCAAAAAATAGATTCATACGCTCAGAAGATTCAAAAATATCCCTAGAATAGCTTATAAGCATTGGCTGATACTGTTGAGGTAAGTTCTGATTCAAAACCATTAATTAACAAATTCCAAAATGGAAATCGTTCCCCACTATTATGAAACAGTTTAGCAGCCTCCCCCAGTTTAGTTTAAAAACCCAGCATCTTACCTTAGGTAGGGTAAAGGATTATTATTTTAATTTGTCCTTATAAAAATATATCCCCAAAAGGTCTTATTTTGTTATTTTATCAAAGTTTATATTCAAATCCGCAAGTTTTGTGGTTTCAAAAGTGGACAACACCCAAAGGTCACGTTGGATGGCCTCAAGGATAGAGAAACCCTTTGGTTCTGGTTCAACCCCAACTATTGAGTACTTAACTCCACAATGACAAAGATTCCTCCTCAATCTCCCTCACCTCCTTTTGATGAGGCGCAACTGAGAAGTCTGTGACTGTTGTTGTGGTTGCTAAATCACTTACATTCAAAGGCCAGTTATCTCTTGGCACGTGTTTATCTTAACAAAATAACTCAACCTTACAACTCCCAGGTTATGTTGTGTTTTCAAACATTAATGGTTTGGGGACAGATGATTGACCATTTAAAGTTGATTAGATCAATTTAAACTTCCCTATCATATGTGACATGAGAAACCATGATAAAAGCTGCATACCAACTTTTCTTTCCACATGTTATAACCATAATAATGCTTACTGATCAGAGCCCACCCAGGGCACACCACTCTTAGAGGCTTCTACGCTTTTATCTTACTTTGAAGGTTCTAAACCAGTTGAACCTCCTAAGTGTAATCTAGTGTATTTTCTTCCCCAAATTATATTTTCCTACAACAGTTATATCAATAGATAAAAGAGAGGGGGGAGGCAGAAGCAATAGTACATGAGGCAGGTCAAGGGGAAGAGGAATATGATGATGAGCCATGCAAGAAAAAGATACTACTAAATTCCAATGGGGAGGCGGTAATCAAGATAGACCCTAACAAACCAGCTATATCTCCTTATCATAGCTCCATGGTTAACCAGATTGAAGCTGAGCGCCAGAAGAATCCAGTTTATAAAGATTTGTCAGATGTGCATCCCAATTCTGATCCCTCCAACTCTGAGGCATATTCTTTGTCATATGCGCAGGCAACAGCTACGCTCACTCAATTTTGGCCTCAATCTGAGCAAAACCAACTACTACCTATAGTTGAACAACCAGAAATTTGTGTGCCCTCAATAAATTAGAAAATTATGACTATGCTTACTTCATGTTCTTTATGCAGATTACTGTGGAGCAGCGGAAAAGTACATTAAATGACTTGGTTTGACACCATGCAATTTATAGTTTTATTGACCTAAAGGTATTGAAGGCTTTAATACCTGTTAAAACTGGGCCCTCTGCCTTGGGTGCTTCATGCATCCCTATGATCACACTGACGCTCTGTAATCCTCTCAAGTTCAGAGCACATGAACACAAGTTTTTGGCTCATTTTCTCAGCTACCTCTAATTTGCTGTGTCCAGTGATCATAAGGGTTATTTAGTGGCGCCACCTATCTGTAAGCATTGACTTGGAATGAAACATGCTGGCTTTCACCACACAACTACTCTGGGGATTTCCCTTACTACTCACTTTGGTCACAGGTAACATGGTGGCAGCAGTAGAGTACTCTGCCTCAGATGCAGTACCTGAACTTCTCACTCTGCCAAAATCCTGAAACCTTATAAAGCTATGTTTAAATTGGACACGTCACTTCCTTCCTAAACATCCATAGTTTGATCTGAACTTCTGGTTGACCGTAGCTCATTAAAATCAACTGCCCGTTGTACCCATAAAAAGCACAGGAGGGTCAAGCTCTCAAAGTTTGGATTAATGACATGGTGGCTAAAGGGTGGGTGATTAATAAAACCTCCCCCATGTCCTTTCAAGTAGTTTTTGCACAGAAACCTGAAGGCACTCTAAGGCCCCCGTGTGGATTATAGCCACCTGAATAACGTCACAGTTCCTGATCTGTAACCCATTCCCTTATAAGCTACCATGTCTCAAGCCATTTCCAAGTCTAAATTATTCTCTAATTTCACCCAGTGCTGGGAGTTTGATATGCCATATCAATCAGCTGATTAGATTATATTATAGCTGCTTTCCCACTTGAGGATTAATCCTCAAGTGGATATGGGAGATATTACTTTTAAATGATAACTATTGTTTGTAAAATTAATCTTAATAAATAGTACTAATTTGCCAGGTGTTAATCTTCCAGATTGTTAATGTTTTGGTGGGCATGATCTCTGACAGTGAATTTACTATATAGCTTTATTGCAAATAAAATAATTAATAATTTAATTATAATAATTAATTGGGGGTTGTCACCAATTACCTTGGGAATCTATGTTTAGTTACTGAATTATCAACAATGCTTTTAGTAGTAACTCACAGTTTAACCTTTTAGGTAATGCAGCCTACTGTTGATGGATAAAGGTCCTCTTACCTAAGCAGGCTGCTATCCTAATTAATGACTCCACTGGGGTTATTTGAGTTTTTGAGGACACTTTTTAATTAATTAAGAAGAGGCCGCAACTCTTGTTGGTAGCAAAATCTGACTAGGCAGATGAGGAAGGTCCTCATGGGTGTGACCTCAGATGGCTAGTCCACTGGCAACGGCTGCCATTTCCCAGTGAGGCGCCAACGGAAGAGTTGGTCACCAGCTCCTATAAATTCTTCAATTTTCATAGTAAATAAAGCAGATAATAATAGCACAAAAACTTTTATAATTTTGATTGTCATACATTTGTTGTATAGTTTACTCTATAGATTAGAGCTTAATAAAAGAATATCCTTTGTTTATTTTATTGGCTATCAATATCTCCGCAGACTCTGATAGAAGAGAGAAGAGACATAGGGAGAAGTTCATACCATTCCAGAGATACCTTCAAGAGTTAGAAGGTCAAGAACCAGTTTAGTGTTAGACAATGCTCAAAGTGGTTTTTAAGAGCTCAATTATAGTAATAGACTTCATATCATTACTACCCTATTTTATTCACATAATATCAACAATTCATACAACGCACATTTGAGTAACTTGTGCAGCTAACTGGAGAGCCAAAGCGAGCCACTTACCCAGAAGTTTATATTTAGTACTCATTGTTAAGAGTAACCAGCACTCAAAAGATAACACCTGTTTAATGCATTCCATCAAGTGAAGGTAAAGTCTGGCTAGAAATGGCTGACTGCTATCTGGACACAGTATGGAATTTATTAATTTAAGGTTATGCCCTTTGGCTTGAAAAACGTTCCAGCAGTACTCCAGCGCTGCATTGATGACGCTTTGGGTGATCTCAGGTTCTCCTGCGCAATAGCATACACTGATGATATTTTGATTCTATCTCCTTACGCTGAACAGCATGGTAAGGATTTGGTGGCCTTGGTGGCAGCCTTACATAAGGCTAGATTGGTGGCAAATCCGTACAAATGTTAGTTTTACAATTATAAAGTGCAGTTCCTGAAGAATCTGGTTTTGAAGGGTGGTCACGCTATTGCACCTTCAAAACTAGATGCTATTTGCTCTTGGCCTACCCCTGTGACACAAAAGCAGCTCATAGTTTTTTGGGATCTGTCACCTTTTTGAAGAAGTTTTCACCAGCCATCTCTGAGATTGCATTCCCTTACACCCACTCACTGGTCAAATACCCTTTTTTTGGACCCTTGGAGTGTCAAAAGGCTTTTGATGCAATAAAAGACATCTTCACCTCTACTCCCATTTTGCGTCATGCTGATGAGGACAACCTTTTATGGTAGTTGTCAGACACTTGCCCTCACAGCTGAAAAATGAGAGTGTTTTGGGTCAAATTCAGCTGAAAAGGGAAAATGTTGGCCATTTGCAATTTTGTGATGTTACTAAGAGCAATTTTAATAATGATTATATTGAGGATATCAAGGATATTGGTCAAAAGACCCTGGCCAATTCTTGGTGGAACCCCATTAGTCAGGGGAAAACAATTTTTGAACCTGCATGAGCAATAAACATAAAATCAAGCAGTCAGATTACTCTGACCATGTGACAGACCATGGGGTGACCATTGGAAGGCACGTCACCAACCAAAATCAGGTCCTTCAAAGCACCTATGCTGGGACCAACCCCTTTTATAGGCTTGGCGGGGGTCCCCCAAGGTGCAATAAATTTTTCAAACAGGGATTGACTGAAGTTTATAAAATTGTTACCGCATGGGTACATTTTAGCTAATAGTAATTCCCCTGCTATTGTTCAGCCTAAATGAAGCAAGTATTCTGAGCTTTGATAGGCTGCATTATCATATTTCCTAATTCAGACAGTATAAGCTGTACTGAACTTACTAGTAAATTCCCTCTGACCCATGATACTGTTTAAATACAGATTGGTCAGATATTATGGGGATCATTTTTTTCCTTTATTAACCCTTGCTACTAATAAAACACATAAAACTTAAGTTTTTAGTAGTGCTAATTTATTAAATTTATTAGAAATGTGTGGGATCCAGAGGCGTAAGCACCAGAAAGCACAAAAAGGCTGGATTCCTACAAAATGGTGCTCACTACAGGAGAAACCTGTATTTCAAGAATAATTGCTCTTGAAAAGTAACTCACCAGCACCCTATCCCATCTTAAAGAGCTGGATCAGCGCCCTTTTACACTCCCTCTTAAAGACAAATACATCCTTGGCGAGGAAGTATTGCTACTTTGTTGTACGTTTATAAAGCTGCCATGTATGGGGCATCAGACAAACAAAAAGTTCAACACATCCTTCCTTGCTTAAGCCGCCTAGCACAAGAGATGATTTTCCTTACCTGGACCCTTTGTACATGTGGGCAGAGGTGAAGGAGGATCTTTTGGCTAAATTTGGATCAAAGCAGAGTTTACACAGGGAAAAACATGCCTTTATGCGCCTTAGAATGTATGAAGGTGTTCGCCCATTGCCTTTGCTGAATGATTTTACCTTGCTGCGCAAAGGTTGTCAACCTCTAACATGCTTACCCTTGATGATGCTATCGCCGCCCTGTTAACTGAGTTAGCTTATCAGCCCTCTCTAGCTAGTCATATCATCTCTGTGAAATGCTACTTTAAAAACATCCGCAACATTAAAGAAGCCTTGTTAGATGTGGCCAAATTCCATTTATGTGCCACAACAGATGAAGCTGAGGTGAACCCTTCCTCTAACCATTGAGGAGTTTTCACCTGTTGAACAGTTGGAAGTGAGACCACCTGTGCCTATCTTTCCTGCAAAACCTACTTCCTCAATGCAACTTAAAAAGGATATCACTCCTTCTTATGATTAAGAGCTCTGTAAGGTAGCTAATACCATACTCTTGCACAAGCAATAAAGTCGCTGTTCCTTCTCTTCCAGCCAAGCTGGTAAATGCGCATCTTAAGGTTATCCAATCTTTTGTGGCTGTCTTCACTACCCCCATCGCGGCCTTGCCCGTTGTTGAGAATACCCTTGGGGAAAAATCTGAGGGGGTCACAATGACGTTGGTTACTATATATATATTGGGAGCCCCGCGGAAGTAGAGCTTCCTGATCATTTGAACACTGGAGGAGTAGACGAGACACCATACCTGAGGAAACGTACCTCAGTTAAATTCTAGGGTATCCAAAAGTTTTTGACATTGCCAGAAATGGGGACCAATTCTTAGCTGGCTTGATTCTCCCTCTTCAGCGAGTTCATCCCATAAAATCCATCATGGATAAATACCATGAGACTGCTAAAAAGATATCCTCCACCTTCCGGCTCAAGGAGGTCTTAGATTGTCACCTAACTTTGGGGGAACGCTCACTAATGTTGAAGTAGTCATTCGAAAGGTCCAAATATTGTCTATCCTGGAAACTGGCTCCCCAGTTAACGTGATCTCTACAAACCTTATCAAGAAGATAAAGCTAGCGCCTGGCTTAGAGTACACGCAAGAATTTAGAACGGCTGGCCTCAATAATACCCATGCTATCAGGGCATATTCTTCCCTTCCCATTCAAATTGGGAAGCTTATTTTATCAGCCCCTGCTGTTGTTTTTAACAACGATGCATATGATATGCTCATCAGCACTCAGTTTATGATTGAGTATGAAAAAATAATAAACATGATCAATTTTCCTCTCATTACTCAATTATGAAGTCCCACTAGTTTAATTAATAAAGAACCCAGCAAGCATGAATACTCTTGCCTGGTCAAATACCCCTTTGCAGCTATAACTTTGCCTTATTACACTTCTGGCATAACATGAAGAAATTTTCTGATTCAGTGGATGCTATGGACGGTATCACTTTCTATGCTGCTGACGAGGTCTTAATTAAGGCTGTTGAGCAACGAGTGGTTGACACAAAAATTACGCTTCAAATCCACCACCACTGTTTGTTGTACGTCATATGTATTGAGGGAGTTAGTCCCTTAGAGCCTCAGGTATTGCCTGGCTTTCTTGACCCAGCTTACCAGAGGCCCACTACTTTGCTGTTGGGGATCTCACCTCAAAAAACATAGTTGTAAAGAAACACCAGGAGATTGGCAGAGGCTTGTTAGTCCCTATGGAGGACATTAAACAAATTCACTCCTTTAGGTTATGATGGATATGGGCCTGACAATGGATAACCTGGTAAGTACCTTACCCATCTTCTATATCTCGGAAGAGCTGACCCCAGATGAGCTGGAAAAAGTTCACACTCTCCTCAATGACTATAGTGGTATATTCTCCAAATTGGAAACTAACTATGGCCACATGAAGGGCTGGTGTCACTCCATTGATGTGGGTGATGCCCGCCCTATTAGTTCTAAACCTTATTGCAAGTCAAAGGTGGAGGAGCAGCAAAAGAGGATGGAGCTCCAGCAGTTATTAGACGCGGGGTTACTTGTTCCTTTACAAAGCCCTTGGTCTTCCCCCCTCTTGCTAATTAAAAAGGGAAATGGAGGTCATTGGATAGTCATGGACTACCACAAGTTAAATAACCTCATGAAGAAGAATAGCTACCCTATCCCTCGCATTGTTGAAGCTCTAGCACAGGTCTCCAGTTCTAACTTCTCTGCGATGGACTTGACTAGTGGCTATTGGAAAATGGACCTCTCTCCTCAGGATCAGAAGTAATGCGCCCTTATCAGTAGTGAGGGTCTCTTTCAATCCATACAATTACCTCAAGGATTGTGCAACACACCTGCCTCTTTTCAGCGTGCAATGGATATCATCTTGCAGGACCACAAGTTAACTTGTGTCATCGTCTATCTTGATGACATTACAGTGTTCTCAAAAACCTTCAATGAACATCTTGACAATTTGAAGGAGGTGTTACAACGGTTATATAAGTCTAATACCAAGTTGAAGCCCTCAAAGTGTACCTTCTTCCAAAATAAAATTAGATTTTCTTGGCCACTGCATTTCCCAAGAAGGAATTCAACCCATGCAGGACAAGTTTGAGTCTATCTCAAAAATGCCGCCCCCTAAAAATCTACGGGATATTCAGGTATTTATAGGGATGATGGGGTATTACCATTAGTTCATCCCTAAGTTCGCACAATTCAGAGAGCCCCTTGTCCATCTATTAACCAACAATACCCTTTTTATTGAGGTGCTAAGCAAAAGGCCGCTTTTGAGATGATGAAGCAACTGATACAACAACGTCCTATTCTATGGCAACCAGATTATGTTTAAACCGTTTATCTTGTTTACTGATGCTTCATGCTACGCCGTTGGGGCCATCTTAGCTTAATTGGATGAAAACAGTGTTGGTAATCCGGTATCTCATTTCAGTAAGATGCTTTCAAAAAGCAGAACGCAACTACAGCGTAACAGAGAAGGAGTGCCTTGCTGTTTTTTAGCTGTAAAACATTATCGCCCTTTCCTATATGGGACCACCTTCACTGTAGTTATGGACCACACTTTGTTAAAGTGGTTACAGAATATAAAGGATCCTACTGGCCAGTTAGCTCTCTAGGATCTAAAGCTCCAGCATTATGATATAAAGATTGAACATCGTTCTGGGACTCGTCACATGAATGTTCATGGGTTGACTTGAAAGCCAGTCCTTCATTTGGATAACAGTGAGGTGGAAAGGTTACATGACCTCTTAATGACCTCATATGAATGGGAGATCAGGATGAGCCTTTTCAGAAAATGTTAGCCGAGCACTCCTGTAACACCAAAGTAAAGAAAAAAAGTTGTATAAGCAGGTGGGATCAAAATGGCTGCCTTACCTTCGGCCCTTGGAACGCATACCTGCTATCCTAGAAGCTCACTCCACCTTAGGGCGTGGAGGGGCAAAGAAAACTTATTAGGGGATTAAGAATAGGCTTTATTGGGATAATATAATGGAATCTATTGTTGACGTCTTGGAAGCCTGCCATACGTGTAACAAGCAATCTAGTTTCAAGACTATATACCAGTATCAAACAACTATCCCTCAACAACCGTTTTACACCATCAGTTTGGATGTGGTAGGTCCACTTTCTCAGTCTACTAGTGGAACCAGATTTATCCTAGTAGCTATTGACCACTTCACTAAGTGGGTTGAAGCTTTGGCTCTTCCTGCCCAAATGACCAAGGCCACCGCCACCTTTTTACATCAACGCATTTTCACATGTAACGGCTTCCCCCAAGTACTACTCTGTGATAATGGTAAGAACTTCACCTCCAGAGTAGTTAAAATCCTGGCCACATCTATGGGAGCACAACAACTTTTCTCAGCTCCTATAACCCCTCCACCAATGGGAATGTGGAAAGAGCAAATGGAGCCTCGGTTTTCATTCTTTGAAAAATGACCACTTATGATCCACTTCACTAGATCAATTCTTACCCAGTGCCTTTATGGGCTAGTAGATTAGTTATCACTGGATCTTAAAAATGCCCCGTTCCATGTCTTGTATGGGTGGGAACCAGGAATACCTGCCCTCTTAGCTAAAGATGTATTCTCTTCTAGAGCTGAGGAACCTGAGAAAGTTATGAGAAGAATGACTCAGCACATAATATAACTCCAATCCAAAGCTATGACCAATTTACCAAAACAGTGACAAAAGAAGGGCAGGCTACAAATGAGCTCTGAATTCTCTACCTCAATTACAAGTGTCTGACATGGTATTATACTACCATAACTGCATCACTACTAGAAGCGGTAAGCTTGGATCAATTTGGGAGGGTCCCTTCACCATCACATACAAGAGAGGAAATGAGTACTCTATCAAATATCTCTAGCTACTGGTATTACCATTAATTGCATACATGACCATTTCCTATGGCCCTATTCTACCCCCAACATTCTTGAGGGGGGTTATATCAGACATTTTCCCTCACAGCAGAAGAATAAGAATGTTTTGGGTCAAATTCAGCTGAAAAGGGGAAGTGTCAGCCATTTGAAATTTTTTGATGTTACTAAAAGCGATTTTAATAATGATGATAACAATGATATCGAGGGTATTGGCTAAAAGACCCTGGCCAATTCTTGGTGGAACCCCATTAATTGGGTAACACCATTACAAAACCTGCACAGGCAATAAATGTAAAATTGAGCAGTCAGATTACTCCAACCATGTGATGGACCATAGGGTGACCATTGCAAGGCAAGTCCTAACCACAATCAGGTCCTTTAAAGCACCCATATGGAGACCAGCCCTTTTTATAGTTTAGCAGGGGTCCCCCCAAGGTGCAGTAAATTTCTTGAATGGAGATTGGCTGAAGTTTATAAAATCATTACTGCACGGGTACGTTTTAGCCAATAGTAACTCCCCTGCTATCATTCAGTCCAAATGAAGCAAGTATTCTGAGCTTCAATAGGCTGCATTATCATATTTCCTAATTCAGACGGTACAAGCCTTACTGAGATTACTAGTAAATTTCCTTTGACCCATGATACTTTAAATACAGATTAGTCAGATATGAGGGGATCTTTTTCCTTTTTTAACCCTCACTACTAATAAAAAACGCATAAAACCCAAATTCTTAGCTGTGCTTATTCATTAAAATTTTATTATAACCTTTGTGGGATCCAGCGGCGTAAGCACCAGCAAGCACAAACAGGCTGGATTCCTACAGTGGTGTTATAAATTGAAAGAATCACTAAGATATGCTGTTAGGGTTTTTGCACAGGGCCAACCCACTGAGCAATTGGAATGGATGATATGAAGATCATTGGTTTCTCAGAACACACCTAAACAATTAAATATAAAAAAAGGGAGCAATTCCCTAAAACACTTCTTTATTTTAATATGATAATCTTGGCAGATCCTTCCTAGTCCGCTTGCTCTCTCTCTAACTCCCCCTCCTTCAATCGCCCATCTCACTTACATACCAGCGACTTTAGATAATACCATTCTCATAGCTTAGGCTATTCTATTCCGCCGATTCTCCTTGGGTTCAGCTTTTTATTCTTCAAACTTTATCACCCTAATTTGAGGCGATCTAAATTATATTTGTTAAAATGTAAACATCATCTTATTACCTTATTCAGAGGTGATCCAACATCGTCTGTTTAACCTAATATCGCCTCATTGCACGGCACTTGAATATTCATACTCTATAATTATTGTTCACGAATTTTAGCCAATCCATCATGACTATTTCAGCCTTATTTTCCAGTCAAATCAAAGTCTTGACAGGTGATATGTGACGCCTCAGGTACTGCAGTGGGTAACATCTTGTTTTAAGAACATGAGGGGAAAGAACACCCTGTGGCGTATTTCTCAAGGAAGTTTAGTGTGACTGAGCGTTATTGGGCTATATATGATAAGGATCTAGCTTCCATTGCTTAGTCTCCGATGCATTAACGGTATCTCTTACAAGATGCCAAGCACATAGTAGTGGTGTGCACTGACCACAAATCATTTATCTACTACCAAAAGACAAATAAGTTGTCCACAGACAAACTAGAACTCATCAGGGCCTCTTGAATTTTTATTTCAAGTATGAGATTGTTAAGGGTTCCACACATATTTTGACAGACATCCTTAGTCACAACCCTTCAATGAAGAAAGGTTTATATTGAAGACACCATGTTAGTTACAGTAATCTCACCTGAGAAAATCATGAAACCTTCTCCATAGCCATTGCTACAGTAGCTCCCTCCACTCCGCTTAACAAACTTAAACCCAAACAAAAACAAAAATTTGATCTAAACTACAAGTGGCCAACCCAAAAGCACCGCACCCATTACTGATCCTGTAACTGAAATAGAGCCAAGCATTCCAACTCAAAAACCCTCCACAGGAGAGGGTTCTCTCTTGGATGATGTGTAGTATTTGCAAGCAAATTACTCTGAAGGTCTTGGCCTTATGTATAAGCTTGTTGACTGTAAGGCCTCATCTGGTTGATATTAACAAAAGGATAAATTAATTTATTTCAGTGAAAAAGTATGGGTTTCTTCTGCTTTGCGTTCCCATGTCATAAGGAAACATCATGATTACCCACCATGGGGCACCTTGGCGTGAAGAAGTGCGTTAACCTGATAAAAGTGTGGGTATTATTGGAATGGCATTACAATGGATGTCCCCATGTGGATTGAAGGCTGTATACGTGCTCACTCCAAATCTGACTATAAAGGGTGAAATAGGCTTATTCACCCCCTCCAACAGGAGGAAGGGCTATAAATATCAGTTTTGGTGGATTATATTGTGGGTTTGTCAGTGTCCCAGGGGTATGATGCGGTCATGGTGGTGAATCGCTTTACAAAATATGACATATTTATCCCATGATTGGCAACTATCTCAGTAGAAGAGATGGTATGTCTGTTTGTATCTCATGTTTTTTTTCTTTGTTTAGTCTACCTCAGGAGGTTATCAGTGATAGGGGGCCTCAGTTCACCTCAAAACTTTGGGAGGCTTTGTGTGACATGTTGAAGATCAAGCCCTGCATATCATCAGCGTACCACCCTCAATCAGATGGCCAAACTGAACTAACCAATCAGTCATTGGAGAAGTAACTTTGTTACTATGATACTAGCTCCCAGAAAACATTAGCAACATATCTCCCTTTGGCCCAGTTTTCATACAACAATTTCTTACACAATTCCACAGATGTCACCTATGTATGCCAACTTAGGTTGCAAACCCGCCTTCACCCTTGGGCCAAAAACATGTAGTAATATCCCAGCTGCTGAAAGATTTGTTAAGAACACTTAAAATGTGCACCTACAAGTACAACAACAGTTTATACTACAATTTATGATGCCAAAGGCTTGCTGACAAAAAGCGCCGTGCAGCTTCAGACTTTCAAGTAGGTTATTTAATCATTGTTGACACCAAGAATTTGCTCACTTAGTGCCATGTCATAAGTTGGCTTGTAAGAGGTCAGTGCCTTTCCTGATTTCCCAGGTGCTAAATAGCTGATACTTAATTGTGGAATTTCTCTCCCACTGGAGAACCCACAACTATTTCCACGCCGCATCTTTAACACCATTTAAAGGAAAGAAGCCTGTAAAGGTAGAGCTCATTATGGTAGAAAATGCTCCAGAGTTTTAAAATAGAACGAATTTTGAACTCTAGGAGAGTCAAACGCAGTTTGCAGTACTTGGTATCATGAAAAGGGTTCCTATATTATGAAGATAGTTGGGTTCCATCCAAGGATTGCAAAAACTGTCAAGAATTGATTGCTGAGCTTCACAAGGCCAACCCCAAAGCATCATCAACTTCCCTTCCACAGAAGGATGCCCTGGCAGCCATTAAACTTCACACCCCGCACAAGAACTACGCCTTGGCCAAGGCCCCTGAAGGGGGAGTAGACCTGTCCTTTTAAGAAAGGGTAATGTAAGGCCCTTAGCTCCAGCTACTAAGCTGGACAGAGTCATGTACCCCTTTAGGTCAAAAAAGGCCAAACCCCAAGGCCTAGCCCTAACCCAAATCTATGATCTAGGGCATGTCCTGGATGAGAGAAGGGTGGCTGCTGCTCCCCCTGCCTGCCACACGCCTTTCCTTTATCTACCTTTTAGCCCAAAATCATCCAATTTTCAAAATCTGCAAGTTATTTTAACCAAAAGCAAGCAAATTTGTGTGAAATTAGAAAATTTAAGGAACACTCTGCCATGGGCCTCAATCCCTGTCCCCAACAGTGGGGCACAACTATAAGTCAATAAGAGTGGGGATAGCTTAGCTATCAATCCAAATTTGAGCAAAAGGGCAAAAAGATAGGGTCAAAAACATGGATCAAAACTGACACCGCATTCTGAAAATTGTAAAATGAATTCAGACATTTGGAAGTTGAAAACTCATCCCAAGAATAACTTGGAAGCATTAACTGATACATTTGAGGTGTAATTGGGGTTCAAAACCATTAGTTAACAGATTTGAAACTGGAAATCATTCCCCAAAATTGTGTTTTAGCTCAGCAGCCTCTCTACCCCCAGTTTAGTTTAGAATCACAGCATCCTACCTTAAGTAGGGTGCTGGGTTATTGTTTTAATTTATCCTTATAAGAACTATATTCACAAAAGGTCTAATTTGTTATTTTTTCCAATTATATATTAAAATCCGCGGGTTTTGTGGTTTCAAAATTGGACAAAATCCAAAAGTCACATTGGATGGCTTTTAGGATAGAGGAACCTCTTGGTGCTGGTTCAACCCCAACAGTTGGAAGCCCCAACCCCACAATGACAAATATGCCTCCACAATCTCTTACACCTCCCATTGATGAGGCGCAGATGAGCAGTCTGTGACTGTTGTGTTTGCTAAAGCACCCACATTCAAAGACTAGTTATCTCTTGGCACGTACTTATCTTAACAATGTTCATTTCAAGATATAATATAAAATAAGAGTAAAAAAGGTTTACCATGAAAATAGCTGGTATTTGAACTCAGATACCTAGTAAAGTATTCTTTATAGATTATTGGCTTATATAAATCTCATTTTTAGCCTTATTTCTAAATAAGACTTACTAGTTCTCTAAATGTGGCACAAACTACAAAGTTGCCTATCACAAAAAGAGATTGATATGATATTGGCAAACCTCTTGACTCCTAGCATCCTCAAATTTGTCTTCTAAACTTACTGGGCCTAGTCATATTCTTATCCATTATAGTGATTGTCTAACCAACATGGAAGGCACAATTACAGAATCTTTTTTACTCTACAGGCCGTCATACTTACAAAATTGAAAACATGATTTTGATAAATCAAATATATAATCTGGATTGGCTGACTTGCTAGTGTTCTCCTATGATAATAAAACTAGTAGAATATTATGTTGATAAGGGTTAGATGATATTTTCCTTTTCACTACTTTCCAATGAATATTTGGTAATGCACTTTAAAGACCTATGAGCTAAGTCAGCTACCTTCAACTTACAAGTGGAAACACTTTAAAGGTATCTGGTAAAGATTTTGGTACTTCAGATAGCTGGTTTGTCATTTTGCAGTAAGTATGAAGTTTAAGTTGTTTATTATATGAAGACAATAGACTGACAGATGGGGTTTTATTAAATATAAAAACATTAAAATTAAGACTGAAAGATGTACTCTTCTGCCACTACTTAAACTATGGCTATCCACCTTCAAATATTAATGATTAAAATAATAAAGTTGACATAATACAACTAAAATTGTCAAAGAAATGTCTTTATTAACAAGCTACAATTTTGTGCGCACCCTTTAGTCCAACCTTAAAGGTTTTAATAGGATTACTTATGAGGCTAACTGCATCTTTGCCCTTAACTCTTAATTTTACCCCAATACTTAACCAATGGCTCACATGGAAGGTTTCTGGGGTTTTTCTCCACAACAGAAACTTTTCTCCACATCTGAGGTTTCTTTCTGTACACCCAGATCCACCTTGTGGTCAAAATGCTTCTGCCATAAATAAATAATTTAAAACAGCATCTCCTATTATAAGTCTCCAAAAGGTCAAACCTTTGTTCCTCTGAAAAACGGTAGAAAGGCGCCCAACCAATTCAAATCACTACTTAGAAATTAATCTGATTGTAACCTGATTGACAGATAAATCTTATTTTAACTTACCTTGAAAGGCCTCAATAATTGGTCATTAAGTCAAATATTTATTAAGTGAAAGTGTGAGGCCACAAGTCCCTAAAAATCTTTCTTACTTTTTGATAACTAAATAAAATCCAAATTTGGCTTTTTTAAAAAATACAAAAAACTACTGCTCGATTTAGCTAAAGCTTGCTGATTTCAATACAATTGACGCCTGCTGCCCCAGCTTGGGGTGGTGGTGAACCACCATCTGGCATCTTTTGGTAACCTCTGAAGAGCGCCTGGGCTGGCTCCAATAGCCCCCTAATGCTACCAGGCGTTATGTCCCCCCTCAGGACATGGCCCACCATCTTGCAAGTTCCCAGGCGGTGCTCCAGAGCCCTTTAGTGCTCCCATGGAGCGATTTGCATTTTGGCCTTTTAGTCAAATATGGAAAACTCTTTCCACATGCAAGCATGGCCACCATTGAGATGGCCACATCAGTGTTTAAACCCACCAGCTTCATTGATTTCTGCCCCTTTAAGGGTATTTTGACCTCAGTTGCCATTCTGAAACCAATGTAATGGCAGCATCTAAGCTGCCATTATCTTTTAAGAAAATTCCTTTTCCTACCATTCACACCCAGCTCCTGGATGAGGCCACTTTGGTGGTCCAGTTCACCGGGTTGCCCTCCCACCTTTCCCCTGAACGCCCCCACCATGAGCTCACGGAGGGTTTGTCAATTTATGACGCAGACCCCATGTTGCAATTTGTGGTTCTGAATGGAGCAAATAGTTTTGCAGGGCTGTGCACCTTTGAGATGATCCACCCATTCCATTGTGACAAACACCTTGCAATTCCCCCAAGCATGGTGATCAGATCCGCCCATGATCACCCATTCTGGGCGCACATTGAGAACAGCTGCACCATTTGCCCCTTGTGCTTTGAACTCAATCACTCAAAGTGCAAGTGCCCTATGGCTTCTACCTCTATCACTTCCGCCACTCCTCCATCCAGCATCAGGTTGGCGGCTGGTTCAGCCCAATTTTTCAAATGGGGCTAATCCTCCTGCCCTCAACTTTGGTAAATTCTGGCGCCGCTTCCAAGGTGGCAGCCAATCAAAATAAAAAATTTTAAAAATCAAACAATTTGACCAGATTATGGAAACATGAGTCAATGGCTTACTCAGTTTCATCTGAGCTTCTGAGGTCAACAGCACGTGGCCAATCAGCTCCTGCCACTGCCCCAGTTCCGGTGGCTGGCCCAGTGTTGGCTGAATCTAATCCATTTGAGGCTCTCAAATGGATTGATGAGGATGAATGGCTGTATTATGTTAAGCTGGATTTCGCTTTGGAGAAGTTTTTTTTGATCCTCCTGAATTATGGCCCCACCATTTTTGCCCTCAAAATGGTTTTCCCATTTAAAAATATTAATAAAAATGGCAGTTGAGGCTGTAGATGCCCCTGCCAACACCCATAATTCGCCAGCAACTTCATTGGGTGATGGAGACCCTTGTTGAGGGCATCTCTATCCCAAATGTCACACATAATTTAAGGAAGATGCTACATATTATGTTGAGGAGCTCACTTTTAGTGCGAGCTGTGCTTGCATCAATGAGGCAAAAGCTTCTCTTTTTAACCCCACTTATCCCAAAATCTACTGGCGCATCAATTCTTCTACTTGTATGCCAGCTCACATCACTTTTGCTGAGCATCAATTTGCTCAATATGTTGAGGCGATGGACACCACTGGCCTTATAAACGCAGAAAACCCACAACTATACCTCCTTATGCCCCATCTCGCTGATGCTCCCGCCTTAATGCTGTCCACCATGGTCCACCAGCTAAAGCGGGTGCTGGACAAAAAGTTTCCCCAATGCTTCCTTACCTTCTGATATGGCTTCCTAGGCTGTTAGCTGAGGTGCCATATTAGGATTTTTTATTTCTAATAATCCCTTTGTTTGGCCTATTTGTAAATAAAGATGCGTGGTGACTCCCTTTTGGGTTGGGAACCACTAGTGCTAAAAAAGAGGCCACAAATCCCTAGATTTTCTCTGTAGTTATAATAATTTAAATTAATAAGAGAACTATTTTATAAATTTTTAAGCCCAATTAATTAAACACAAAGCTTTAAGTTTAGGTTTGATTTAAAAAAATAATCTAACAATTAACTCAGTAAATTTTAAACAATCAAACTTAATATAGCCATTAAGCATCAACTTTTTAATCAAATATTAATAAAGTTTTAATCTTGCAACTAATCAAGTCAATAATTTAACAGTATCCTTCACCACTGTGGCAGCAGACTTTTATGCTCTAAACATTAGTCTTCAGTGACTGACCTCACTTTAGTTACTACCAAAAATAATTATCAATTCAACACGAAACCTAGACATTTACTAAAAATATAATCTATATTAAGTCCAGCCTTTAAAACCTTGACTTCCTCAATTCTTGATGATTTATCATACTCAATCATTAGTACCGCTTGACCTACTTAACTCAAGTAAACATATTTATCAGCATACTCTTAGCTTATTTATTTATCTTCAAACTCTGACTGAAAGTTTGGTTACCTTTGTAAATCTGCTTTTTAATCTATCCTGACCTTCTCTTGAAATCATTTAATTATCAAAAACTTCACCCAACAAGTCTAATTCATGGGCACATAAGTTCATATGTATCTTCTCCCCTTATACCACATAGCTTCAAATTATCTACCAATTTCTCTCTTCAAGTTGATGACCAGATCCATATCTTAGAATCTAAACTTAGAGCTCAACAGGTCCCTTATGCCATATCAAGACTGTCAAGATAGTGTTTATAACTCTCCTGTTCCCAGAAAAGGATGTGATCTACTCACCTAAACCCTCTGGGTACAAACTAATACTATAAAAAGGAATAAAAACCCACTGAATGTGCCCACATCTATACAATTGAGACCTCTTTGAGATGTATCAGAAAGGTCACATATAAAATTCGTTTTAGAAATATAAACTAATGTGTGCTTATTAGGAAGAATACCAAGGATTTATGGGATTTTGGAATGCCCGCATTATCCAGCTTTTTATATTATAAATGTGTTACCTATCTTATCCGCTGGGGTTGATTTTTAATAAGAAGACTTATGGCGGATGTAAAAGTTATTGCTGATGATAACTAAGTTTGGGTTTAGTTCTTTAGAGAAAAAAATAAAATTTTCCAGAATTGATTTTGCTGTACAATTAATGCTCTATTGGGAAAATAATGACAATGTTTGCAAGGTTTTTTTTTAATTATTGTTATATATATATAATTGATTTATCTTACGTGAATTGAATGGGTTTTTTGCTAACTGATAAGTTTTTATTAGCAGTTGCTATAGCGTTAACAACGCTTGTATTGGCAGTAACTTGCAGTTTACCTAAAGCAACACAACATGATATTAATGGGTAAGTTGTCCCGTTACCTAAGAAGGTTGCTAGATTAAAAGGTAAATCTTCTGGAATTAAATAAATGCATTGGGACACGCCATTTCTGATTCCAACTCAGGAGGGGTCTTGACCTAGTTATCAACAGAATCTGATTAGGCAGATGATTTATTTATTATTTTATATGTCTATCAAGGGTTAAATCATCAGAAATAAATGCTGTTCCCAGTGGGGCACCAATGGAAGATTGGGCGCCAAACTTCCTATATAAATCCCTTGTTTAAGTTTACTGAAAACAGTAGTACATATAGACTTTTTTGGAAAACATTTATATTGCTATACAGCTTTCTTTGTGCTCTTATGATTAGAGTAGAAGATATAGCTTTCTCTTAATTAACTTTATTGTGCCAAATATTAGAGATATAGTTGAAGAAATAGTTTTCCCTTGTCCAAATTGTTCTTCAGTACTCCTGTGGAAGAGATTGGAAAGATCATTTCTCTTTTTAAGGAAGTGCCTTCCAGTTACCATAATAAGAGCATAAGCACCTGTTTAGCAGGGAAGTTTTAATCAAATTTGTTGTGAAGAACTCAACTAGGACAATCGTCAACATAAAATTATTAACATACTAATTATTACCTTATCAACAATAATTTAAGCACACCTTAAACCTGTAAAGTGAACACCAAAAAGTTTACATTTGGTGCTCACTCCAGGGATAGTTGAGTTTCCAGGTCAAATATTATGTTATAATTTTTCAGCAATATTTTGTACAAGTTTGAACTCTAAAAGTTATGGATGGAACTAAAAAAGTGAAAAAAAATACGCTGAATTCAGCATCACAAACTGATATGACTACCTTGTATGAACGAGTGGCTAAAGCCAAGGAAGAATTATAACAGGTTGTGAAGGTCAACGACGATCTTTATGGAAAAGTCACCTCTTTGGAGCGGAAGGAGGCTGAAGTAATTAGGAATTGATGTTTCAGAAGGCTGCTTGAGAATCAGATAAAGAATAAATATGCTGGATTCAGGATAATGTAATAAAAATCTTAAACTGGGCACAAGACCTCAAAGATCATAATTGTGATTATGCCCAGATGGTGGCAGATGGAGCTGAAAATGAGATAGATGAAAGTTCTACTGAGAAAGTACAGCCCTGAGAAATTTTCTTGTTATTTCACTGCAATTTTGGAGACAACTCCAGGAATACCTCCATTGTTTGTCAGGGTTACCAGGCATGTACCTTCCACCATAGTAGTGAAATAAGAATTTTTGAATATTCCAAAATTGAATAGTTCCCACTGGATAACGTTCCATCATTTTTCTGCCTATTCAAACCGACAATGTTTGGATACAGTGACCATCAGAAAGCAGTGACTGTGATGAACTGCTGGACACATATTGTAAAAATAATGGTGTTGCCCACCTCAAAGAGAATAAGTGAACATATAAAAGCGTTAAAGAGGCAATTATGAACAAGTTTAGCAATATTGAGCAGATGTCTAGTTGCAAACAGGAGTTCTGGGTAACAATTTAAAATGGACAAACCCTTAGCCACTTTTGCTGAAAGTTTTTACTAGGAAGCACAAATTATGGTGAGCATGAAAGTATTATCAGGCTTTGATTCTCACATTGCAACGCAGATGCTCTGCAGCCCTAAAGAGACCTACACCAAGCCATGGCTTCTGCATTGGTAACTCAGACCTCCACTTCACAGATGGTGTAGTACCTCAAGTTTTGTGAATCAACGTTCAAAGCACCTCACCAAACCTTCAAACCATTTCCACTAAAAAGAATCAGAATAAAAAGAAGTACAATAAGCCAATTATGATTTTAAAAAATTGAGCAGTAATGGGAAACAAACCCAAACGACCATAATGGACAGAAAAATCTCAAAACAAGGCTAAAAATGAGGAAAACCTGGACGTTTTGCCGCTCAATGTTGGAGAAAAATCTAAGGAACTATTAAATCTGGTTCAGAACTAAAGAGAAGTAAAACTTGAAAGATTCATGAAAAGAACCAGCAGTCTAGATAATGAACAATCTAGCACTGAAATCAATCCTTTTCCCCCTGACATTTTTGAAAAGATAAACCGGATATTTCTGCTCTATTAAAAGATGAAGATACACGTAATTCACTCTATCAGATTGTAAACAGATTAGATAAAATTACTAGAGCAAAGACAAGGATTATTGATCCTGAGATAGAGAAAGATGTTTCTTGATCTTATACTTGTCAGCTAATGAAAAACCAGAAAGGCTGAAAACTGAAGAATTGCTTGAGGAAAAGCTTGATTATGTTAACATTTTAATTTAAATTAGCGCTATAAAAGAATCCTTTCCTGATCTATCCAATCAATTTTATAATTCAGACTTTAGACTTGGTGCTGAAGCTGATATTCACTCACTAAGCACTTTGTTAATATTAGAGTGTACATATACGGTTATTTTAGTCAATTGAGAAATAGTATGGGAAATAGCCAATAGCAGATCAACCACTGATATTTTATGACTAAGTTGGCAAGCAAATGAAGATATCTCCGGATTTGGAACACCAGAAGAAATATGTAACCATGAGAACAATTGCTACAACGCCTGTGGGGCATACAGCGCAATACCTCTTTGATTTGGATCATAGAAGGTATCCAAACCTGCCATAGTGTTGAAAATCAAAAACTATGACATCCTCATTGAAACAGAATTCCTGTGAAAAAATGGTATTAAATGAAATTTTGAGAATAAACACTTTTACATTTTGAGAAAGCATTGGCTTTGGTTAGCCAGAGGAAAGGAGAAACTTTGATGATGAAGAAGAACAATTTTATAAAATTTGATTTACAATAATGGCATAATTCCCATCCTATATAAGTTAGTTCAAGGAAAATCCAGGAAATGACAATGCAGATTTTTGAGAAACTGCGGTATATTATTGAGGGAAAAAACAATTACATCGTTTTAAAGCAACCCAATTATTATTCAACACAGGCGATGCACAAAGTCTCTTTATGTGCTATCTAAACATGTTATTGTTGGCTGGTCCAACTCTCTCTACTATATAATGACTACACGGTAGAGCACTTGATCCTTTGGTATAGAAAAGCTACGCTAAAGGTCTACACGACTTTTAATATAGAAAATAGAAAGTAGGAGTATTTTATTTATATAAGAAAGTTAGTACCATGTATAGTACCAAAGGAGAATCAAGAAAGTGATGAGAGATAGGCGCATATCATGTATTAGGATGGGAGTAGATTTAGGAATGTAGAGGGTAATGAAACAGTCTAAGTTCATATTTGGAGTAGTACAGGATTCTTTAGTGAGGACTGGACTGAGATCAATAATGGTAGCACACATAAGTGGTTCCCATTTGTTAGCTTCTGAAAATCGACTCAGGATAAACCCTTCAAGTAAACCCATCAATTCTGGCCAATTAGCTTAGATAAGATCAATAAACCTTCCCATTAGCTTTGCATAAATCAATATAATGCTCAAGTAATTGACCTCAGATCAATACCCAGTCATGCTCTAAAAATCTCATGGGATATTGGCACCTATAAGATTGTTTTTCATGTTATTACAATCAGTTTTCCGCCTTATTGCTAATTTTATATGTCAATGCATGAAATTGGCATGATAACGCTTTAAATGGACAGCCTGAAAGGGAGTACAAAGTGCTATTGTGAGGCCTGCCAACTTCTCAATTAGTGGTACATCATTAAGCTGGAATTGATGCAATTTTTCCAAAAAATATATTTCACCAGCTGTATGAAAAAACTCTATTTTGGCTGATCCTAGCACAGTTTTCACATCCAAATTGCAATTTATGTACCTTAAACCTTCCCAATTTTGAGAGTATTTTACTACCAGTAGATCTAGTAAAGGTCATTGTTGTCTCAGTTCTTAGGCCTAACTGAGGTGAAAAATAAAATCTGTGGAAAAAATTGCTTGAGACATGGCCAGGAGAAGCCATGAGATGTATAAATACTGGCACCTGGCCAAGTGAATTAGTCCAAGTAATAATCAAATTAATAATTTAATAATTTCAAGTATAGAAGATACTTATCATAATAGAGATCTATTCTCTTCTTAATCTTTTTTATCTAGAAGCTTTAAAAGTTAGTTCCTATTAAGATTGTCACAAGCTGGTAGGACAAAAATTTCCAGCTTGTACACTTTCCTGCATCAGTAGAAGTTACCAAATTTATAGAAAAAATAGCCTGAGAAGATCATAAGAGTCATATAGTGTTAGATAAGCCTAGTGAGCTTCTGAATGATCAATATACCATAAGACACTTAATAATAATTGAGGATATTTTGGCTGAACTTTTTCACAATTTTACGCACAGGATTTTAATAAACAAGCAAGCAGTCTCTAAATTCAACACCATTATATACCATTAAGAGGCCGTTAGAGAGTAAGGTATAATGGGTAGTATAAGGTGGTTGATGAGGTGACTATAGGAGTTAAACACTGAAGATAATTTTAAGTTTAAGTCAAGATAATTTTTAAGTCATCTTGTGCATACTTCTTTATCTCATCAGCAAGTGGATCACTAATGTGGAGATATATCCATAATTTGTTAGATTTTAACCTGGCTTTAATATAGGGAATCAATTAGTGCTTGAAAATCAAAAATTGTTTATGATTTCAGGAAGTAAGCCCAATAAAAAACAAACATTTTAATATAATAATTATTTTAAAATTTAAATTTCAATTAACCATTGAATATTGTATATATACCTATGTCAATATAAATAATAAATAATTGACATCTTTTATAGGGGAAATTAAATTATAACACCAAAGTTGAGGCTTCGTTAGAGAAATTCTAACAGATCCCCCTTAAGCCTTGACTGGGGGTGATAATAATCTTGCCAGGTCAGGTTAATCTTAACATAGACCCAAAACATTAGAGGTAGGTGGGATATAGAAAACCAAGCCAGTTAGGATGGACATCAGATAGGAGCGCTTAGGGTTTGTCTCAGTTGTACTTGATGCAGGCAGTTGTTTACATAATTGATGGAGGTGGTGGCTTCATCCCTAATGATGGTATAAAATTGCAGAGTAGGGTGTTTGTTAAAAGTAAGCACTTTGTTGAGCGGGGAGCAGCAACAGAGATGTGGAAGTTGTGCTTCCAAGTAGATAAACCACAAAAATGAAAAAATGTAAAGCAGGAGGTGATACTATTCATTAGCAGCATTGAACTCAACAACTAGATTGTGAGCTCAGCGTCATATATATTGAAGGTGGGGTCATAGTGGATTAAGGATCTGAGAAAGGGTAACACCTCCTGCACCAGTGGGCCTTAATGAAAATCAGAGGTACACAATGAGAAGATGAGAAGATTGAAGTGGTCCAGGGCTATGACAGTGCTGATAATGTGTTTGCATTTCCTTGAATTCAAAGACACTCGCTTTTGGTGCACAATCAAGTCAATGATGTTAATAGTCAGAGAATTGGCTAGCAATTTCGTGTCAGGGGGAGAATGCAGATAATGGACAGAAATCAGGAATAACAGAATGGGTGGAAAGTTATGAGAGAATTTGGCAATCAGGTGGCATTTAACAAAACCCTCTTATTAATACTTAAATTTTGTCTGAGTAAATTATTTTCTTGATGTCAACAGAAAAACTAAAATAATATAAAAAATCAAATAAAGTTTTTTGGAAATAAAATTAGTAAAAAGAAAAATAGTTTTGCTACTCCATTTTTGGTGTCAGAGCAGCGAGGAGCTTCTGAGCGGGGAGACAGCAAAGGCGCCAAGGCATTTGGGTTGGATTTTCCAATTTTGTTTTCATAACAGCCAGGAGTTTTTGGCATAAGGAAACAGATATAGCGCTGAAGCAATAAGGATGGCAGTTCCAATTTTTCCATAGGAACAATGATGAGCATTAGCACAGAGGAATGGAAATGGCGCTGAGGCATGTGGGTTAGATGTTTTTCAGTAAATAGAAAGAAGCATTGGATTATAAAAAACAAGAAGGCCACCAAGGATTTTGGTTTGGTTATCTTGATATAATCATCAGAAAACTAAGGAGCTTTATCAAAAGGAAACAAAGAAGACATTGAAGCATTTAAGTTGGTCATTTTATTGTCAGAGCGGCGAGGAGGTTTGGAGTAGGGAAACATAGAGGGCACTGAAGATTTCAGGTTGTTTTGTTAAAGTATATTATTAACTCTTTTAACTGCTCCTTGCAATAGCTAATAGAAACTTGATTTTTTTGAGATGTTCCTTGCAATGGTTGACAACTGCATGGATTGCTCTAATGGTATCTTATATTGTTCAGAAAATTTAATTAGAATCATTTTACTCATATATAAGCACACTACCCCTGTAGTGAGCACCACTTGGTAGTGTAAGGTCCCTTTATGAGCTACTTGCACAGGTTATTGTTGGCTGGTCCAACTCTTTCTAATTTATAGAATGACTTTGCAGTAGAGTACTTGATCTTTTAGTATCTAAAAGCTACGCTAAAAATCTACACAACTTTTACTATATAAAAAAATGGAGTAAGAAATAGTTTTTTAATAAAAAGGTTAGTACCATTTAAAGTATTAGGGGAGAATCAAGAATGTGATGAGGGATAGGCGAATACCATGTATGAGGGTTGTAGTAGATTCAGGAAAGTAGAAGGTGATGGCACAGTCCATATTCAGAGTTGGAGTAGTTAAGACTCATCAGTGAGGACTGGAATGAGATCAATATTGGTAGCACAGTTAAGTGGTTCCCATTATTAACCATTAGGAGGCCAATAGAGTGTAAGTTATAACAGGGGGCATAGGTGGTTGATGAGACGACTAGAGAAATAAACACTAAATATTACCTAAGGCTTAATATCAAGATATTGTAAGTCAGCTCAGGCATCCTTCCCTATCTCATTGGCCTGTGGAGACTAATGTGGCAATTTGTCCAGAGGTTTGTTAGGTCATAAACTTAATTAATATGAGAAGTAGCTTAGTGCTTGAAAAATAATATTGTTAATGATTTTAGGTGTTAAGCCTGATAAAACATAAAAAAAGTTATAATAAATATCTATGTTTTAATTCCAATTAACAAATGTATATTCACTATGAATTGATATTGTTATTAGTAAAAAAATTAACGTCCATTATAGTATTGATTAAATTTTAACTAAAGATGAGAATTCACTATAGCCTCTCAACAACTGTTTTAACGCTAGAAATTCTGGAACATTTGTATGCAGATTGTCGCCTCATGAAAGAAATCAAGACTGGAGCCTTTAGTAGCTCCAGGGATTATAATAGCAGGCCTGGAAAAATTTGAGTTCTACTGTCCAATATGAGTGAAATTCCAACGAGAGTATTGATTAATCTATTTATTGCGTTTGCTCACTTAATCTCAATTACCAAAATCAGAGAGTTCCAAGATTTTGGTACATCAGAAGAATTAGGATTGTCAGTGGATGATTCCAAAAATATCCGTGTACTAGTAAATTTAGAGCGTGTTGTTGGTTTATCAGAACATCAGTAGGAGAGATTACTCCATTACCTGAAGAATATTGGGTGATAATTTCCTATTTAATCATAACCTAGGGTGCACTAAAAATGTGGTCCATAAGGTTAATACTGGGTAATATCCGCCTATATTAATGTGACCAATATGACGGTCTAAAGCTTAGGAGGCATTAGTTACTGGAGAAATCAGTAAACTGATTGAGCATGGGCTCCTTTATGTTTTTTCAAATCCATGGGCTAGTTAATACTTATAGTAAAGAAAAAGGATAGAGCAAATTGAGTGGTGATCATTTACCACCAGTTAAATAAAATCACTAAGAATATTTCATATCCAGTGCTGAGGATAGATGATGCACTCAATAGTTTAGGGGAGGCTTAATTCATTTTTTGGCCAGGTATTTTATCTCGGAGTATTGGATGGTAGACTTGCCAAAAGAGGGCCAAGATAAATGTGCAATAATCACTGAACAAGGGTTATACCAGCTGACTAGAATGCCACAGGGACTATGCAACAAGCTATCTATCTTCCAACATGCGATGGATTCCATCTTAAGCATTTTGAAGTTTTCTGACACTTTAGTATACCTAGATGGCATCAATGTTTTTAGTTGGACGTTTACTGACCACCTTGAACATTTGGATAAAGTGTTTAAAGGCCTGGCGGAAGAAAACTCAGAAAACAAACCAAGAACATGACATCTCTTTAAGAAAGAATTTTTGTATTTGGGGTTTGTGATAAACTTTAAAGGATAACAACCCTAAATGAAGAAAATAATGGCCATTGAGTGGATGCCAGACTCTAAGAGTGTTTGGAATGTACAATTCTTTCTTAGGATGGTCAGCTACTATGGCCAATTTATTAAAGTATTTCTGCCAGAACCACCAAATCATTAAATCATTTATTAAAATATTTTGAGAAAAGGATTTATATGTAAGGAGGAGGAGAAATTTTGTTTGATGAGCTCTAAAAGTATCTTATGTCCACTACATTCTAAAGTATCCAAATTATAATCAGGCCTGCAAAAACCTCTTGTAGACATCTTGGCCATCCAAGAAACCCACTGTATACAAGGGGAAGAAGGATCCTGGTCAACCAGGGTCGCACCATCACAATCAATATGGACGTCTCACTGTGGGGTGATCGTCCAAAACAACAAAAAATTTAAAATTACAAATTCATCATTAAACTTACACAGTCGAGTCCTGGTAGCAACAATCACATGCCAAGAGGAAATAATTTTGATAGCATGTGTATATGAACCATGCACTGCAACTGAGAGGAAACAATTTTTTGAAAACATTCCTACTCTCACCCTCCCACCAGATACCATTATGTTAGGCGATTTCAACTGCTGGGATAACCCAATACAGATCAATGGCCTAATCCCAGGGGAAACCCACCTGGACACATTGAATTCCGCACAATGAAGGCATCTCTTGGCTTACAGGATGCTCTCCCCCCAGTTCACCACTCCTTCCCCACATGACATGGCCCAACATATGCAAAGGAGCACTCATATTGATGAGTCACATTGACCACATCCTCATCCCGCAATCCCACCACTCAAGAATCTCCAAATTTACAACAAAAAAGATTAATTTTTCTGACCACCGATTGGTTATGGTGCAGTTAGCGCCAACCCAATCCCACACACAGGTGTCGCCTTGGAGAAAGCTTCACCCATAAAAACATAAAAACGCCCAAGGTATCTGACTGGGTCAAAAATGAGGCTACAAACCCAGAATTCACAGCCTCATTCACTTTGGATCCCATTAAAACATGGGAAAATTTCAAAAGGATTTAATCAACAAAACCTGACATATTGCATCACGTAAGTACACTGCGGACATGGCCACAATCAAGCGTACCTTGGTGGAACTAGACCACCTGGAGATAAATACTCTGAGATCTGGCTATACCATAACTGGGGATGCAAATGGGCAGAAGTATCTGCTCGACTTAACAATCTCATCTTTGAACACCAACACAGAATCAAAGTATCAAACAAAGGTAAGTTCATAAAGGAAGGCGAAATCTGTTCAACATACTTTTTCTGCCAATTCCACTCCCACGGAAACCAGCCTGCATGCACACAGGTCCACAAGACCAATGGCACCATGGCAACTGACCCTGAGGAGGTCAAGGCGGAAGTACACCATTATTACACCGAATTATATCATGAAACGCCAACATATTCACAAAAAATCAAAGAATTTATACAGGCTGCCAAGATATAAAGTACACCACCAAATTACAACATACTATCCCTAATTACATGGGAGGAGCTTTGGGAGACAATTCGTGGTGCACCACATAGGAAATGCCCAGGGCCTGATGGGATACCCTACGAATTTTACAAAAATATTTTCAACAAATCGCCCCCTCCTATTGGCGTCTATGAACCAGTGCTTGTTGGAAACACGCCTATTACCAGGAGGCCATGAATCCTATGTTATAACCTTGTATAAAAAGGGTGACAAGTTGGACCTGGCCAACTGGCGCCCAATTGCACTCTCCAACACTGACACAAAAATTCTAACAAAGATTTTAGCATCCAGATTAGGCGCAATTGCCTCTGACGTCCTGTCACCCAACCAGATTGGGTTTATACCAGGGCGTTCAATCTGGAACAACATTCACCCTGTTGCAAACATTTGCAATTCAAAGCAACTGGTGCCCTGGTCTTCTTGGATCAGGAAAAGGCGTATGACCGTGTTAGATGGCCATACCTAAAAGAATGTCTACATGCCTTCAAACTCCCACCAAGATTCATAAAATGGGTGATGCTCCTAACATAATCTGCAACCATGGCTGTATGCGGCCCTGGATTCCTAACAAACAAGATTAAACCACACAGAGGGCTCAAACAAGGGGATTCCCTCAGCCCACTGCTATACAATTTCAGCTTTGACCCACTCCTCCAAGTAACTGACTCACGTCTCATGGGGATAACCGCACAAGGACAACCAACAGTCAAGATACTGGCCTTTGCAGATGACTGCGTAGCAGGTATAGCAAACAATGAAGATGCCCGACAGCTGGAACGCACTCTAGAGGAATACTCCAGGGTGAGCAATGCATCACTCAACAAAAGAAAGACAGAAATCATCCTCTTAGGCAAATATACAAACAACTGGGCCACAACATCAGAACCTCACACCAACACACGAAGAAAAAACAAATCATTTTATCCTTTGCAACACCTTCCACCACCACTCCTGCCTGATAACTTGGAATCTGGCTAGAATCAGGGGGATATGCTAACGAGACAATGGAAAATAACTTGTTTTAACGGGTATCTAAACACGTCGCCTCCCTCAAGGGAAGAACCCCAGGATTAACAGGGCGAGTTACAGCTGCTAACTCGATCATCCTCCCAATACTATGGTACCCAGCCCACGCGATTGCCTTCTCACCTACCTTTATAACTTCAATCCGCGCGCTTATCCAGGGCTGGCTGTGGCCCAGCTCTCACCCTCCTATATGGATGGAAACACTATTTGGCCCACGCTCAAGTGGAGGCATGGGACTAATGGATTTTGAGAGCCATGCCAATCACATCCTAGGTACCTGGATAAAGGAAATCCTTGCTCCAGACCTCCCGCAACAACATTGGTCCAGAGCAGCAAGGACTAACTTTTCACAGGCGCTCAAATTAACCAACCCACATAGTCCACCCAGACTACTTTCATACCTTGCCAAGCACCCTACTGCAACGGGTCCGCATGGAACCTCCCCTCATTTCAAACATATCCTCTGAACTATCCGCCATATGGGATGGACCATAGAGAACATGGGTACTATACAGGGAAGGGGACGACCCAGCCCCAAATTCAAATTAAGAAACCCAGAAAACTACCCCCAGAGAGATATGCTCACAACAACCCCAAACATAGCTAGGATAGAATACCTAGATATGTTGGACATTCCCTATGATTTAACCACACAGAAGGCAGTGTGGAAAATGACTCACCACCCACTCCTACAGCTGAGGATAAAAGCAAACGCCTGGCGCTGTCTGAGAAGGGCCTATAGGATGGCGGACCGCTCCAACTCCCTCCACAAAACATGTGCAGTATGTGGAGGGGAGGGATCCCTACATCACCGCCTAGAAACATGCCCCTCAACCAAAGCTATATGGCAGGAAGTCACATGCCTGCTTAAGATCCAAAACGAACTGGAATTCTCAATCTCAAAGAGCATATTTTCACTCCAGATCGAGTCACCAATCCCATCTACCCTCCACTCCCTAATAATACCCATTGCAATGTGGACAATCCACACAATTGCATTAGATGCGTTCAAGGGCACGGTCCCAACCATTCATGGGACTATTAACAGATTCCATGTCCACTTACTAGAGCACTTTCAAGCCTGGCTCTATGGATATATGAGACCAAGACAAAAAGCGCTCATAGAATCATGGTTCCCACTCTGGTTCCTCCACACAGACCCTTTCTTTCACACCTGCTCCATAGCAGGGAAAACCCCCTCGGAGTAGTGAACCAACCCCCCCATACCTGGCAGTCCCGCTGGCAACAGGGGTAACTTGAGTACTCTGGGGTGCCCAATTTTATATTTGTTGGTTATTTCCTTAGTTATACGTATATTTGGTAATGTCCATTCCCTGGTCGGCTTACCTCAGTTAAATAAAACAAATTATAATCAGGCATCTTTAACAAAGAAGGATGCCTCACTAACAGCAATTGGAGCCTTTTTTTGTCAAGTAGATGATGCTGGGAATGAGCATCCCATGGCTTATGTGAGTCAGACATTGATGGTGGTTGAAAAGAGCTACACCATGATGGAGCATGAATGCCTCATGGTGATATACGCCTGTAAACAATTTTTTATGTATAATCATGGGAAGCACTTCAAGGTCCTGAGTGACCACTTATCTTTATGCTGGTCTATAATCTTAAAGAACCAGAGAGGTGGCTGGCTCGATGGTCTTTGAAGTTGTAAGCCTACAATTTTGAAATGTACACAGAGTGGGAGCAGCCAATCAGAACGCTGATGGATTGTCAAGATTAATTGCCATTCAAGTCATATATCAAGTGGATTAACTATTACAAAAAAAATAATTGATGGAATATCAGGGATGAACCCCAGAAATTCAGAACATGCTTAAAAAGCAATAGAAAATACAGAAATGAAGAATGGACAGCTTTATAAATCAATTGATGAATAGCTTATTTATTTCTCAAATCATTGGAAAGTTCCACAATTAAAAAAGCTGTGCACAAAGCATAGGGAACGATGGCCTAAGAAAAATGCTGGACCAACTAATCCAGTATTTTTACTGGGAATTGACCAATTACAACATAATGGATTTCCTAACCTGTTGCATGGGGTGTCAACTCCACAAGCCTCAAAAGAATGTAATGAGATATTTCTTGTGCACCATAGGTTTTCTTGGAACATAGTGCAACAAAAAAATATGAGCCCCTGAGTGTTAGTAATGGAAGAAAAAAGTACCTAATTGGTGCAATAGAACGTCTGATCAGATGTGTTTAACCAAAGATTTAAGTCACGTAGACGCAACAAGAACAACTAGATTCATTCTGGACCAAGATTGTACCAGCATGAATACCTGCAAGTGATACTCAGTGACAATATAACCAATTTTTAACTCCTATGTAATTCCAAGGCTAAACAAATTAATGATAATCAAAGGAGTGGTATCAGTTCCATAATGACCAGAAACAAATGAGATGGTGGAAAGAGTTAGTGTAACTCTAGCCATGACGATTAGAAATTTAGTAGCTGGGAAAACCTCCACTTGGTGATCATACCTGAGTTCAGTTACATTTGTGTACACTATCAGTCATCATATGCCAACTGGAAAACCGCCATTTGAACTTTTATATAGATGAAGAGCTTCATTTCATCCAATCTTGTATTCAGAAGTAGCAACAGCTTTGGGGAGAATCCTGAACAATAATACCCAACTGGCGATAATATGATTGAATTTTAATCACAGGCATTTGAATCACGTTGAAAAGAAGAATCAGAAAAAAACAGGACAGTCAAAATTGACTGGTGCTCAAAGAATACCATGTGGGTGATAGGATAGCCTACTATGATACTTTGGATTTAAAAGAAAAAGTTTGATGCCCTATGTTCAGGTCCATTTAGGATTATTGTTAAAATGGCGACAGATACCTATATGATTAAGAATAAATGAATGGTCATATAGTGAACATGGTTCATAATAAATACTTAAAATATTAATCTAAAGTGAGATAATATGTACAAAAAGCATTATAATTTTAAAAGCAAAAGAAAAAGTATATAAGATAAAAATTATATGAAACAATTATTGTATTTATTAAGAAGAAGATTATTCCTTGTGAAGAATAGAAGAATCAAAATATATTAATTAATATCATTTTTATTACCTCAACCAAGAGGATCTGGTGGTGATCTCACCTACCATTGTCCAGCTGGAAAAGGGAAATGAAATATGACAAAAGTAATGATGAAAAATGCTGGAATTAACAAAGACTGTGAACACTGGCAGGATCAACTTGTGTTGAAACTGGATCTGCCGTAAAGAGGCACAAAGTGAATGAGAAGATCTGCTCTGATCAAAGATGGATAGCCAAATCTGGGGGAGTACAGGAACCAAGGAATTGGGAAGCTGACTAAAAACCTTTAAATGATGAGGAGTCATAGAAGCCCATCCTGGGGTGATAAAGGTGTCCAGTTCATTTTGTTGTTGAGAATACCTGAGATAGTCTAGTCTGGCATGATGCCATGGGAACTGCACTTCGAGGAGGTGGCAGCAAGTAAGAAATTTAAGAGGAGCCGTGTTGCTGAGAACGGCATGAGATGTATTGAGTGCAGATCAGACTGAGCTCCACTGAAGTTAGATATAGCTTTGATGGCTGAATTGTGACCACGGCCTGAGGTGGCATCCCTTTCTGAATTCATATCTTTCACTGGATAATCTGATCAAGCGGTGGGATATGTTGGGATTTCATTATGCCCATATTACCCAGCTTCATTAAAGTATAATATATCTGATTGCCCACTAGGAAGTTTTACCCCTAATGGAAGTAAGCTAACATAATAGGTGTTAACTATTGTTGGTTTTTATTTTTATGGGATGTTAACTAATCCGCCAGGATTTGATTCTGACAGATTCCTTATGTTTTATTGGGAACAATACTGACAATGTACAAACATAATTGATTTAACGATATTTTATTGGTAATTTAACTAGATTGTAATAGTCAATCAGAGTTTGGCAGGCGATTGAATCAGTGATTTATGGTTTTCAACTGAGGCGTTGACAACGCTTATGGTAGAAACTCATGGGATAAACTTTAGGTAACGCGACCTGCTGTTGATGTGTAAAAGGTCCCAAAGACTAAGCAGGTTTCTAGCCTAATAAGTGTAATCCGCTGAGGCTGATCAAAACGTTTAGACCCAATCTTTGATTCAACCAGAAGAGGTCGCATTTCTAGTTGATGGCAGAATCTGACTAACAGATGAGGAAGATTTCCATTGGGTGCGACTTCAAAGGGATAATCATCGCCAATGGCTGCCATTTCCAAATGGAGCACCGCCAGAAGAGTTAGGCGCCGAATTCCCCTTTAAACACTTGACTTTCATTAAATAAAGTAGTTAGTACAAAAGTTCACTTTTAATGGCATTTAGATAGTTTTACAATTTATACTATATAGTCCTGAGATTGGAGTGAAAGAGAAGAGGATACTGTTAGTTATTTGTCAGTTGCCAACTCTTGGGATTAAAGTTGAGGAAAAGGTACCCTTTTCCAAATGGTATTTACCTCGCCAGCTCCTGTTTTTAAGAGTGGAATATCTAAGGTAAAATTTCCCTTAGTCCAAAGGTACATTCAAAGATAGAAGGAAGAGCGTTAGCACCAGTCTAGCGTAGAGAACATTACTCAAGTTGATTGTGGAAAACTCAACTAGGACAATAGTCTTCATACTATTGTCAACCCAGTCAATCACTATAATAATAATAATCTATTTCAGCACACGCATAAGAACCTGTACATTAGAGTTGAGAGTCTCAAGCGATAACTCAGCTCAAAAGTTTACACAGTAACAATTTATTTAGCTCTTATAATAGCTTTTATTTAATCTAATGAATTGAGCACAAGACTCTCCATTTTGAATTTTCTTATCACATCACCCCTAAATCAAACCACATTTGTAAAAAAATTTTCCCTTCCCATAGAGCATGCTATGATAACCACAAATGTTGTTTATTTGAGATTTTTTGTCAGGTAGTACATAAAGAAATGTGAGCAACTTGGATACCCTCACCAAGGGGTGCAGTCCATTACAGATGATACTTCTTCACCGCAGAGGCGCATTGTTATTAATCTGTTGTGGTGGCATGAAGATTACTTGAGACTGCCAGGATTGAGTCATCTTTATTAAGGCCATCCTGTGGTGCTTCCTGACATTAGCGCATGGAAATCATGGTGCCTTGTTGAGAAAAAGTGACTCTCCCAGGGCTCATCTTGTGTATATCCCTCATAGGATATTGACATATTAAATGTTATCGCCTGCCCACCAAGTACCAGAAACCACCCTGGTATAGTCTCCTGCAGCACAGTTGGCATTAAAACCATATTATGCTGCTCTCAATATGTTTCAAAACTATTACTATTTAATTAGGCATGGATAATTTAATTGCCTAGTTCTTATTACTTCTAAGCTTCCCAGTGTGAAGATCCAAATTAGCATTTATGTCAAACAATCAAGGGATCAACCATGGCTATTTGATGAACAGACTCCAGAAGGTATCAGCCCAAATAGAAATAAAATTTGTTTACAAAACTTTCAGGCGCAATTGCTGCAACAATTAATTTTATGTCATGAAAACTCTAACTAATAGCAATTTAAACGCTGAAGGTTAATTGATAAAGTGATGTTATTCTCTAGAAACTGATTCTAACAATTTATAATAGGTGGACATTAAAATTGCCATGAGTCACATATATATATATAATTTCAAGAAACCGATTTGTAATGTTAATACTAGCTTCTCTAGTAAAAAATTATTTGTTGATTGAATTCTAACTGAACCATTGCTAGCTCAGATTGAGCTTCCTGTCCCCAAACATGAAGCAATTATAACAATTAAACAATTTCTTCACAAACATATATAGCAAAAGCTTTTTAATAAATAGAATTCATTACAGGGACATTCTGAGCCAAAGTTATCTTAAAGTAAGAAAATAACTGTATGAGTGGAGAGACATCTAGCTAAGTGGGTAATGACTGATTTGATGCAAGTGAGTGAAGGGACCCCAAAAAACTTGGAGTAAATCAGGGTAGAGACCTCTGTTAAAATTTATTACTTGATACAATATCTTATTTAGCAAAACAAAAGTTCTTAAAGAAGATATCATGACTTTTAAATTCTTGTCAGTAATCTAAAATTTTTTTAAATTAGGCTAAAATCATGGTATTTACACCAAATTAAAATGACTCAAATCCATATTTTGGACTTTTTATCTATTAAGAAAGTGAAAATTATTCTTGATAGAGTCAGTTATATGAAAGTTAATATGACAAAAAATGGTTAAGATATGTTTAAAATGCAAGATTTAGTCGCTTTGTTGGTGGATTCTTTTAATGAAAAATTCTTAAAATTTGTTAACTGACTAAAGAGTTAGATGAAATGTGACAAAAAAAATCAAAAATCAGAAGCATGGATATAAAACAGAAAGAAATGTCAGAAGACAATTACAGAGAATTTATTAGAGCTGGAAGGAACTGTATGCTGTTATCAAGAAAAACTAGAAAACAAAACTTAACTGTTTATAGATGAGAGCTTTTCTTTCTCGTAACAATCACTTTAGTTACTACAATTTGATTTGAACAGCAAATTTGGATAATCACACACAGGAAAGATGGGCGACTTTAATAACAAAAATAATACAACATGGGCGAGCGTTGCGGCAAGTGGTGCGCTTGATGGTGCAACTAAGGGCAAGAGATGCCCTGGAGGGGGACCAGGAACCCAATCTGCAAAGAAATTGCAAACTCAGACACCATCTGGGTTTATGGTATTTACTGTAAAGCATGCGCAATACATGTACATTCAATTTAACCAACCTTTGTCAAAGGTGGAACACAGGATCAGACTCTTCCTTGGGGATGAGTCACCAACCCTGTGGGAGAAAACATGTGAGGCACAGCCCTCACTTTTCCATCACGCGGTGTACGTAGCCACCAACAACATGGGATGCGGCTGGATCAATATTGGTTTTGAAACAGACAATGAAGCTGATGCTGCAGCAAAAATCTGCGTGTAAATTGCCCTCCCTGAGGGCAAAAAATTGTGTGCACCGCGCGCACCAGATGGAACAAAGCAAAAACTTTGTTCATATCCTTTGACTCACTCCCCACCAACCTTCCTCATAAAGTAATCAAGGAGGAGCTCTGCAAAGGTCTTGTGGCCTATGGAGAAATCTGACAACTTGAATTACAGCGATTTTATTTAATGCCCGACCTGTGCACGGACAAAGCTATTGCTGTAATCAACCCCTTCCCAGAAGTAGAAGAGGATTTATCCAGAATTCCCCGTGCAGCAGAATTTCACTTTGCAGATGGGGGCCAGTTGGCTGCATTCTGAGTTACACCAGAACGCGCACCACCCATTTGCAACCACTGTGGCTCACTGGGCCACAAGGAACATGCATGCCCTGTAAAAGAGGGCTTAATGGAAAATGATTTTTGTGAAGAAGCTATGGACAAAGATAATGAAAACTTCGCCAATATGACTGATGGCCACCACCCATTCCGCTGGGGTGAAGATGTACTATACTCCATAGTGGACCCAGTTACAAGTAAACAGCATAATGCAGCACAAAAAGCCCGCAAGAGAGCAGCGGCTGAAGCGGCGGCACACGCGGAATCCGCCATTAACCACGGACAAATTCAGGAGGATATTTCAGATATTCACTGAACCAACCAATCAGAACAATATGCCCAGGTTGAAAATTTTCACAGTAACCAGACTGAGCCACAAAGCATCATCAGTCATGCACATACTGAGGAACAATGCAACCGCAATTTGGGTGAAAATGCGGTGCACAATGCAACAAAGTTGAACCTCAAAAATATAAAATCCAATCAACAACCCGCATCAAATCAACATGAGACCTGTGCAGGAAAAGTTGATGCAAATGCAAAAAACCGCAATTCTCTTGAATCATTAGGTCAGATCAAGGGAACCAACAATGGCAGTGAAAGAGTTGGAGTACAGACGCGGAGAATGGCCAAAATGAGCCCTGGTGGGATAGGACCAGAGGGTCCTCCCAACCGCTCCTGAGGCGCCACAGGCACCTCAGTGTCAATAGGGACGTTAAATATTGCAGGAGCCAGGGCTCATACGTCCCAAGCCAAAAAGCTGGCATTCCTGCGAAAACCTCTTGTAGACATCTTGGCCATCCAAAAAACCCACTGCCTACAAGGGGAAGAAGAATCCTGGTCAACCAGGGTCGCACCATCACAATCAGTATGGACGTCTCACTGTGGGGTGATAGTCCAAAACAACAAAAAATTTAAAATTACAAATTCATCATCACACTTGCATGGTCGAGTCCTGGTAGCAACAATCACATGCCAAGATGAAATAATTTCGTTAGCATGTATCTATGCACTGTGAACTGCAACTGAGAGAAAAAATTTTTTTAAAAAATTTCTACCCTCACTCTCCCACCAGATATCATCATGTTAGGCGATTTCAACTGCTGGGATAACCCCAATACAGATCAATGGCCTAATCTCAGGGGATACCCACCTGGACACATTGAATATCGCACAATGAAGGCATCTCTTGGCTTACAGGATGCTCTTCCTCCCAATTAACCAATCCTTCCCCATATGACAAGACCCAACATACGTGAGGGACTGCTCATATCAATGAGTCATATTGACCACATCCTCATCCCACAATCCCACCACTCAAGAATCTTTAAATTTACAACAAAAAAGATCACTTTTTCTGATCACCAATCAGTTACGGTGCAGTTAGTGCCAACCCAATTCCAAACACAGGTGTCACCTTGGAGAAAGCTTCACCCAGAAAATATAAGATTGCCTGAGATATCTGACTGGGTTGAAAACAAGGCTACAAACCCAGAATTCACAGCCCCATTCACTTCAGATCCCATTGGAACATGGGAAAATTTCAAAAAAGATTTAATCAAAAAAACCCAACATATTGCATCACATAAGTACACCGCGGACACAGCCACTGTGACGGTTGAGGTCTATCCTTAGCATCACATTGCCCTGATCTTTGGTAAGACAGGGCAGGCTGTGTCTGTATTTATGGAGGAGGAGGGGGCGTTGGTTCTGGCAAGGACGCCTAAGTGGCCGGAGCTTGGAGTAGGCCAAGGAGCAAGATGGGCGTACAAGTTGGAACAAAATGGAAAACGAGTAAAA
>JAKSZP010015145.1:0-40656 GCA_022478985.1 Massospora cicadina
CCCTTGTAAATTTGGGAAGTTGGCCCATGACATCTAAACTTATGGTATGGAATGGCTGCTGAGGTGCAATTGGCTGATAATTGTACTTAACCTTATTCAGCGTTTGTTTTTGAAAAGTTAAGCAAGCATCTAAGTCTTCTACTACATTGTCCAGTATTCCTTACCAATAGTTGTAATTTTTGATCCATTAGTTAGTTTTTCTGGCTCCTCTATGTCTTTAGGTATTGTGGGCTTCCAAAATGACTAGTACTGGTTCAAAGTCACAAGTAAGGTAAACTTTCAGTTCTGACTTTCTTGTATAATAACCTGTCATTGTTTAACATTTCACAAATGTTGTCTTAAATCTTTTAAACTGGATAGTTTTCATCCTTACAAGAGTATGGCTTCATGAGTAGGTCATGTAACTGTTCAGCTTTGCTATTGTCTAGAGGTCGTAAGGTAATTGGGTCAGTCCATCTACATTGTTGTAATTAGTTTGACCAACTATCTATTATATTATTTCTATAGATTTAAATTCATACTTGAATAATAATTGGATAATGGATTTGATAGGACATAAGAATTAAATTTTGGCCAATGGGCCCTGCTTTTATATGTAGTTGCCTACTGGATTGATTTACTATTAGTAGAAACCCTATCCTGTCAGCAGATTTCTGATCTCTTAAATTATAGAATAACAGAGCATTGGTATCATTGCTTTATTGCCCCTATTTTATTTCAGCATAATGTTCTACATTGCCTTGTGACAGCTTAAAAACATTGGTAATAAGGTCCTTATATTTATTTAACCAAGGCAAGCTGACCAGGGGACAGGCATTACCAAAAGAAAGAAATGACATGAAACCTGAACAGGGTCAACTCCGTTGAAGAAAGTTTTTCCACCTCCGGATTGGGACTCAAATTTTCTGGTTACATCATGGGTAAGGTTTTCGTGTTATTAGACCTACTAACCGCCAATAGCTTCCTTTGGCTGGCACCCTGATCAATGTGTAATCCTTATATTTATTATTACATCAAAAATATTACATCTATTTAGGGAAATGCTCTGAGCCATACTTTTCACTTCTCTGGCTCAATTCAGACATCACAATTTCAGTCTACCATTCTTGAGGTGCTTCTTAGTAACAATGGCAAGCATCAATGAGAACGTTGGTAGAGAGAGCATATTTGATGAGGATTGACAAGTGCAAGGGGATCTCTATCAGATGGAAGATGTGAGAACCTAACTAAAAAATCACTTTAACGAGCCTGTGAGCCACTAGCAGAATTTAATAATACAGGGTGCTCTCTTAACTTCTTAGATAAAAAACCCTATTCAATATAAAATCTTTTGGTAGTTATTGGTAAAGGTTAATGTCCTCAAAAAATACTTAGTTGTTTCTGTGTGTATTTTTGCGCTGAGAATATGATATCTTTATGTCAATTTCAACATTTTTGCTCACTATAGAAGACACATTTTGTTTCCCTTTACACCAATTTTTTCATGTATGAAATATGATAACTAGATGAGGACTACCTCGCGGTGGAAGTAGCGAACCTTTAGATGCTGAAGTGGCTGGCCACCAGAGCTAGCCAAATCAGTTTTAAAAATATTTGTAAATTATGAGATTTATATGCTCACGTTGGTATACTTTCAGATATCATATTAGGGCATGATTGTCAAGTAAATTTATTAGGAAGCATGGAAGTTCATCAATGCTGCCCTGATGGACTTGATACTGAATAAATGGAGCTGTGAACTCTAATACTGGGTTATCCCAGGAGCTTGATTCCTTGTTTCTTGAACTAAAAACTTAGGGACTGAGTAAGATCTCTGGTAAATGAGAATATCCTGTTGAAAGCATATTTTCTGACCTTTATTAAAAAGTTGAGAATATTAAATTTAAATTTCAGGTGAAATGCTGTCATTTTACTAAAATAATGAATTAATTCAAAGAGGAGATCCACCAGAATCTTAGTAAGTGCTGACAGGGTCAATCATGTGGATGACCCTCAGATATACACCCAGTTTGAGAAGAAAACTCTGTCAACAGGATCTGATTGTGAAGGCGAGGAAGTGCCAGTTATGTGTACCCTGCCCACTGTATTTGCATTCATTATTGTCAATATAGCATCCAAGCTCTGGACGTTGCAGTGGTTCCCAGATGCGTTACTTCTATTCCACAAATTAGTAATCTGAAAGTCAGACAGGGACATTGAAATCCTTTGGGCCCTGCAACATAAGACTCTATCTTAGGTCAACCCTACTTACCAGCCAAGTTCAACAAGAAGGAAAACGTACATAACAGGATTGTATTTTTTTCAAGATTAGTATGGGTGGATCATCCAACACTGCTAAGTTGGCAGTGTTAGTGAACTCTCTGGATCATGAGAGACAGGACTTATTAATGACAAAGTCAAGAATGCAGGTATGAATTATCTTAGCGCCAAGGATATTCTTATCAAGGAATTTGGTAGCAAATAAAGGATTATCACTCAAAAGATGGAATTCTTTAATATTTTTTTTAATAAAGTTTAATCCGTACAATTTTTTCATACTCTTTTGGTTTAAAGCGCAGACGCTATTTGAGTTAATATTATAAATGATCTTAAGCCCAGATTGCTCTTTGCCAAGCCTTCAAGCCCTACACAGAATTGTATTAGGTTCTGATACCAGTATGTATGATGATAATGACATTACTTATATGGTAAATATCTCCACAATTGTGCCATCACTTTTTAAGCGCCTAACTAAAGCCCATGGGATCCTCACGACCAACCCAATTGGGGAATATCCTAACCTAGGGAAAAAACTTGGCTGTATGGCCCTCAGTTTGACAGGCCTGACATTAATTTTAAATTTTATTCAGGGAAGGCTGACCATGAGATGGACACTTCCAATATGTAAACTAACAAGAATTAATATAAGCTAGAGGCACCTCAGAGAAGATAATGTTGTCAGTTGCCAGCGGGAACGCCAAATAAAGGAAGGGGGATACAGTGAGTAGAGGCCTGGCAACTATTGAGCACATATGAAGGAAAGGGTCTGAAGTGATGAACCAAACCGGAAACCAGGATGAGACCAACTGTCATTCATGAAATGATAGGTAACCAAACAACTATGCTTGAAAGTGGTACATAAGGTGCGACTGGAATCGGTGTACAGCTTCCTGGAGGGTGGGAGTAGTATCTGAAATGGCATCCAAGACAACTGTGTGGATGGTCCACATTGCAATTGCTACCACTAAGGATCAGAGGGAAGGTTGTATATGGTAATAAAAGGACAAGGTGAAGATGTCCTTAGATAGGCTGAGGGGCTGTGTTTGATCCTGGCAAAGAAGATGTTGAACCTCACGCCATATCCTTTTTGATGGAGGTTACTCTTTCAGACGTTAGACTGAAGTCCCATTTTGGTCAAACACAGTACATGAGGAGTGTGATGCGTTGGATCACTCAGCAGTATGGTATACCCATTTCAAGCAGCGCCACACATGGGAACAAACATGTGGCTGCAAAAGAGAGTGATGGGCGTATTTTCAGATGGATTTCTGGGTTTCTAGGTAGTAGGGAATGTCCAGCATGTCCAGATAATCCACCCTGGCCAGTAATAGGGGACCTCCTTGGTATAAAACTGTTCAGAACGGCTTGCCTTGTACTTCCTGTGTGAAGCGGGGATTAGAGCGACCCCTCTGGGTGGTGTGATCACAGATGAAAATTCTTTAATCAGCGCTTTGCTTGGTTAGGAGTATCTGTTTGAAGTGGGGTGACGTTCCATGTGAGCCCACAGTAGAGGGATGTGAGGCAAGATATTTTAACAGAGAATGAGGGTGGGTAGGATTTTTGGCCCAGGGCGCAGAAAATCTGGAGCAGACTGCGCGTGACCAGTGCTGGGCTAGAAGCGTGAGGTTGGTGACTGCAGAAATCCAGGTGCATGTATTTTGGCGGCATGGGCCTTGAAGTTGAGAAGGCCCATACCACCACTATGGTGAGGGCAAACAAGACATTCAGGCGCACTGGCAGGAGGCGGCCTAACCAAATCCACTCTTTCAGGAGGGCGTATAATGAGGAATAGAAAGATGGGGAAAAGACAATAACATGTGCAAAAACCAAACTTTAGACAGGAGCATAGATTTGGCCAGTACAACCCTGCCTGAGAGAGAAGTTTGGTGGTCTCTGAGGAAGGCGATGAATTTGTGACATTGTTCAGGATATGGTGCTCCATCACCAATGAGGCATACCCTCCAACCTCCAGCCACACACCCAAATGGCGTACCGGAGCAGCAGTGGGCCTTGGCATGAAAGGGAGCACAAGTGGGGTGGTATGGGGTAGGCGTGGCAAGCGATCCCGTGACCTAGCTGCTGAAGCAGGTAGGAAATGGGGTGCTGGTGATCAACGGGCTTGGAACTGACCAAGGAGAATGATTTCAGTTTTGTAGGTGTTAAGTGCAGCATTAATTACCCTGGAGTAAACCTAGATAGTAGCCTCAAACGCGCGTGAATCCTGGTTATTAGACACCACAACTACACAATCATTAGAAAACGCCAACATTTTAAGCGGTGCTTGGCCTTGCACATGGACACCAGTAAGGTGGGCTCTCATGTTGCGTAAGAGTGGGTTGAGGCTGAATTTATATAAGAGTTGGCTCAAAGGGTCCCCTTGGCGGAGGACCTGTTGAGGGCGAACTACATCATTAAGGAAGCCAGGACCACAAACAGCCATTGTGGCAGATTCCATAAGCAACACCACCCAATTAATGAACCGATGGGGGAAGTGGAACTTGTGGAGGCAGGCTTTGAGGTAATCCCAGTTGACTAAATCATAAGCCTTCTGTTGGTTTTTAAAACAAGTCCCCCAGTAGCTGTTGATTGGCAGGCGTTGGCTAGAGTATGTATGTTGTCCCATATAGACTGATTGTGAATGAAACCAAACTGCTCAGAGGAAATGAGATCAGAGGCAACTTCCCATAGGCGGTTGGTCATGATTTGGGTAGATAATTTAGTATCTGTGTTAGTAAGTGATATGGGGCTCCAGTTGGCTAAGACTAGCTTATCCCCCTTTTTATACAGCGTAATTGTAAAAGCCTCCTGGCCTCAAGAAGGATACGCGTTTCTAAAAGCCATATGTTCATTGAGGCAAACATCAGTGAGGAGATCTAATTAAAATATCTCTTATAGAACTCATAAGGAATCCAATTTAAACCTGGGCATTTCCTGTGCAGTGCACCGTGAACGGTACACCAGAGTTCGTCCTAAGAAATAAATTCATCAACTCTGTGGAGCCCACGCCATCGCCTTCTACCCAGGCTTTTTCAAATCCATGTATGCCCTTCTGCAAGGATGGCTTTGGTCAGGCCGCCCACCACCAATATGGCTAGAGGTCATGTTTGGCCCTCATCATCATGGTGGCATGGGCCTGCTTGACTTCAAAGCCCATGCTGCCAAGATCCTGGGCACCTGGATTGCGGCTGTCACCGCCCCTTCGCTCCCCTCCCAACACTGGTCCTGCGCTGCCCGCTTCAACTTCTCCCGCGCCTTGGGCCTTAAAAATCCATTGAACCCTCACTCCTTAATGAAATACCTGGCTTCCCACTCATCAGCCACAGGTCCTCACGGTACTAAAACCCACTACAAATGGATCCTCCTCTCCATCTGGAGTGCTGAGTGGAGAATTTTTATTAGCGGACACACAGCCCAGAGAGGCCGCCCCTCTCCTCAGTTCACACAAGAGGTACAGGGGCTACCCATCCAAGATGGCGTGATCCCCACACGGCCCCATGTCCTATCCAGGGTGGACTACCTGGACATGATGGACATCCCTTACTCCATTGAGACCCAAAAAACTATCTGGAAATACGCACACCATCCATTGTTGCAGCCTCAAATCTGGTCCCATGTGTGGCGCTGCCTGAGGTGGGTGTACCGTATGGATGAGCGCTCTAACGCTTTACACTCATCCTGCGTCGTGTGTGGCCAGTATGGAACGCTGTTCTACCCCCTGGAGAAGTGTCCTACCTCTAAAGTGATATGGCGCAAAGTTCAACGTCTACTTGGCCAGGATCAAACACGTCCCTTCAGTCTGTCAAGAAGTATGTTTGCTATATCCATGGTATCCCCCCTTCCACCCTCCCTCTGTGCTCTGGTGGTCACAATCGCCATGTGGACTATCCACACGATTGTCTTGGATGCCATCGCAGGCTCCACCCCCACCCTCCCAGAAACTGTCCACAGATTCTGGTCCCATTTGGTGGACCACTTCCAGGCATGGATGTTTGGGTACCTCCCACTGCGTCGCCGTCAGCTGGTCTCCTCCTGGTTCCCAGTTTGGTTCATCAAATCGGACCCTTTCCTCCACACATGTTCAATAGTGGCTATGACCCCTTCAGACGTCCCCTCCCCCTCCCCATAGTGGCGTTCCCGCTGGCAACAAGAGATAGCATCGCTTCTCTGGGGTGCCTTCCCTGTTAATAAGTTTCATTTTGTTTGGGTCAAATTTCAGAAGTGTCCGTCCCCTGGTCGGCCTTCCTTGCAATAAATAAGATAAATTCATCAACTATGGGTAATGGTAATGGTGCAGATATGTACACTATTGAGAAATTCTTCAACTTCAGATGGTTCAACTGGATCAAAGTGATACAATTCAGAGTAAAAGTTTTGAACTTTAATTGCGACTTTAGCTGGTGTGTCTGCAATAAAGTGGTCCAGCCGCCTCACATGTGTGCACTCCAAGCTCTGTCGTGGTGCAAAGAATTTTTGGAAAAAATAGGCGGAGCACGTGTTGCCTGCCATTTTTTGCTTTGTACTGTACAAAAACGGGATGTTTGTGTTGCCTTACTAATGCATTAAGGTGAGCGGACACTTCTGCCCACTTGTGACCCCAAGCCAGGCTGTAGCCTGCAGCAGGGATGTTAGACTCCAGGTGATCCACTCTGCGAGTGTGCACATAATGACTGCTGAGGCAGCCTGAGAGCAACGCAATGATAGGTGGCATGTCTGGAGGATGGTGTTCACTTTGAAGATTGACCAGTTAGAAAGTGGGTCCGCACAGAACGGTTTGGTGAACTCTGGTGCTGAAGTTTTGGTGTTCACCCATGAGGAAATATGGGCAACATGATCATGGATGGATAAAGTTTGCACCACTTTGGCACCTTTGCAGTTAGGTGCACCAAAGATTATTAAATTAACACCAACCTGAGGTCAGAGAAATTGATTTTTGTCATTGTAAAGTGTGCAACCTGAGACCAAAAGTTAAATGGGGCAAGAATAAGGTCAATGAAGGACATAGACCTCAGCTGACCATTGTGCACATGGGGATGAGACATGTGGAGCAGCGGTGCATGTTTAGGTAGGGTATCAAACAGCCCCAAAGTGGCTTTTAGAACGCAAAGTTCTATGTGCCCCTGCGGGGGGCAGGCGCAGAAGGCCAGCGGTTGGTGGCTGGGTTGGCCCAGCAGTTCATGTCGCCCATTACAAATAAGTTAGGAGGAAGTGGGAGTGAATTAAAGGCTGATAGAAATTCCCAGTGAGCCCACACACAGGTCGTGGCATAAAGATTAAAAATAGTGTGCACTTCGTCGTCCCACAAAAAGGACACTACAAGCACATGTCCATCAAGGTATGAATTTTTAGAGATAAATTTAAAACTATGGGCTGCATGTATAAGTACTTCACAGTGCGGTGACCAAAAAGAAAGGGAGGGGAGGAGCATAATTGCCCATGTTTCCTCAGCACCGTGTGGACAGTGGGTTTTTGAATGGACAGGATGTCCACAGGTAAATTATTTTTAGAAAACTCAGTTTCCTAGCCTAAGATGGCGAGGCAACTATGAGTCCAGCGATGTTCAACATCCCTGATGTTAAGGCTCCCCCCATTGCACCTTAGGTGCTACAGGAAGGGCCCCCTAGGCCTTCCATTGCCACTTTATCAGCAGCGGTAGTTGTATCCCACGTTGGATACACTTTTTTATATGCGGGGGTTTAGGGACTCCATCACTTTGGAATTGGGTGTGGATTTGGCGTTCCTTTTTGTTGATTTGGGACGAATTTTCACATTGCTTTTCTGTGGTGCATCATTGCAGATTGGCAAAAATTCAGGAGGGAAATAGGTGGTATAATCGGTTTTGAATGAGGATTGGTAAGTTTGCTCTGGTAAATCTGAATAACTCATTGGGTTATCAGGGAGGTTGGACCAATCTGATTGGTGCTTGGATTCTCAAACCACTTCCGCAGCAAATGACTTGATGTTATTCTGGGTCTGGGAGGGCAGGATCATGGATGCAGCCATAGCTGCTGCCTTAGCCGCAGCTCTGTGGGCCTGTTTGGCCTTTTTGCGCTCCTGCAGGGACACAGGTTTGACCTGAATGTAACACCCCTGCATGCCTCATGGGAAGGCGGCGTCAGTATCTATAGCCAGTTAATAATGGGTGCCTGCACTTCCCATTGCATCAGGGAGGATTTTGTTTTGTGTAATGCCCTCCTTGGTGGGGCAAGTGTGGACCATGTGGCCAAAAGTACAACAAAAGGTGCAGATGGGGCGCGCGCTATCCACTGTGTTGTGGAACGGGCAGGATTTTAGCCTTCAAAAAACAAAACTGCGGTGTGGGGGATTTGGGTCAAATCTTTTACAATGCCTGCAGGTGGGGTGATCACAGCAATTGCTTTGCTCGTGAACAGGTCCAGCATGAGCGTAAAGAGTTGTATCTTGAAGGAGTGAATTTCCTCCATATTTTTAAGCCCATCCTTGAGGTGGAGCTCCAGAACTCTGTTCTTTACTGTTGTGGGGAGAAAGTTGAAGGTAACAAAAATCTGATTTGATTTGGTCCACTGAGTGCACTTTGTCTTGAACACCCGTTGACCATCCAGGAGGTCTACTACCACATGTACTTGTGCAGCTTCATCTGCTGCTTGTTTATTTTTGAATCCAAGATCTAACCAACCTCAGGTCATGGAGTGCGGTGTGACATATACCACTTTTAGGAACTGGTTGTGCACATCTCCACAGAACTTTTCCCAAAGTGCCATTTGTTGAATATCCAGGAAAACTTGAACCCCATGCTCCACTGATGGTAGGGGCTGGTAATGCAGAGTATTGATTAACTGGTTACATTTCACTTGCCAAGCCAAAATATCTAGGGAAATAATAACCGCCAGTTTTTTTATTTTTATTCAGGCCACCAGTGTTGCTGGGGCGTTTACAAATTTTGGACAATGCGGAGCTCAATCCTGTGCCCTTTAATATGCTCGCCCAACTGCTACCTGACATTGGGTGCACAATAATCTCCTCAAAAAAATAAAAAATCTTACCTAGTCTTGAATCAAATTTGTTATAAGTAGTTTGAAATGTGAGAGAAAAGGTTTGTCACTCAGGCCTGACATTGATCATGTCACTGTTATTTTTGCAAGAATTTAGTGTAATAAACTGGCTCTTAACAGTAGTTAACAAAGGTGTTAGGTAACACCAGCCAGTTAATAGTTTAAAACCAGAAAGCACCCTAGATAAGACTCTGGATGCTCACATATCACTATTTTATGGTTAGATTTGTTAAATTTTTAGCAATATGTGTTAAATCTTTTGAGCTTATTTGCACAAGGTTTTAGCCACTGAGCAATGTGACTAATGATATTCAGATTTCCAATCCTTAATAGAATTTGATATATATATATAAGATGTGGAGCAATCGCCCCAATTGACACTTTTATTATAGTATAAAATGCAGAACCTATCTGTGGACTACTAAAAAACCGCCACCACTCGTTCTTCCGCTCAACTTTTATCTCATTATTCTAGGTTGATTCCACCATTCTACTTAGTAGTCTCCTATTTGTTCCATTTTAGAAGTATTTGTATATCTCAAGGTTTTGATGGAAGTCCCTCAATTATCCAAACTATCAATACTACAATTGATTTACTTCACATCATTATAAGTTTCGCTCACTATTGAGGCTTGCCTTGACTCTAATTTATGATTCACCAGAATGTATAACTTATCATCCAGTCATATCATTTTCTCAACAAAATCCCTCCCTTTGACTGGACAATAAGCCCCTATTGCTTGTATGCTCAAAGGAATTTGCATGAATTTGGTTGATAAACTGACCACCTTTATGTTCCTTCATGGTGTAAGCATTGATAACAGTTTTTTGATTATTTCAGCCTATCAAATATTAGCAAGCTTGTTCTTCCATCCAAATCCATGTTGGTCATGGAACAAGACATGATCTCCTATAACAAACTGCGGGAGTCCACTACATCTACTCTGGTCAGCTTCCTGATCGCAAATCTCTTAGCCAAGCTGGTAGAGTATGCTTCCATTGTAGTTTAATCAGCATCTCTATTAGATTGGTCAAATAACGCTGCAGTTCCACACCGCCAGTATCCTAAACACAAGAGTACAGCAGGGAAGGTAAATCCAGACGTCTACCATAAAGCCTTTGAAAAGGTCTCTTGAAAGTAGATGAATGGTAGCTGATATTATATGCAAAGACAGCTGTGGGTAGGAGGGTACTCCATTTAGAGGGTCAACTTTTCACAAGCTTGCAGAGTATGTTTACCTTTGTTCCATTGACCAGTTCCACCATTCCATTGGATTCCAGATGGTAAGGTGTAGTCAAGACCCCTCAGATTGCCATCAGTTAGTTCAACTTGGGCAGAATATGTGAAGTGAAATTGGTTCCATTGTCCATTAAGATGAACTGAAGACAGCCAAGCCGCTGTATGACACACTCCATAATAAAATTGGAGGTAGTGACTGCTTCCAAGTCATTAATACCCTGGCTTCCACCCAACTCACTAGATGATCAATTGCTATGATTATGTACTTATACCAGTTCACTCCAAACGCAAAGGCCCCACCACATCAAGAGAAACGGTATGTCAGGCAAACAGGGCTTAACCAGATGGTATGTAGTCTTCTTGTGGAAAGGTTTCTCCAATTGGCACTGATGACAACCGCTAACCATCTCCAGCGGATCATAATGCATGCTCTCCTAATAGTAACGGGGTTGCAAAAACCCCAACGTTTTTCACAACCTACCATGCCTACCACCTGATGTGCATCCATTATAATCGCTGTTATAGCAGAGAGTTTAGGGAAACTCAGCGTCAATTACCCAATCTGCTTATATAGATCCCCATCGCATAAGAAGGTATCCTGTATAAGCCCATCTAACAATTTGATCACTTTTATCAGCTCATCATGGCATTTTCCCACCACCATCTTCTCATACATAAAATTGGCCAAATAAGCCGTATTACAACTGTTAGTAGCCATTAAAGACAGTCTGAATTTCCCTGCTTCGTTCCCAGCCATTTTACAATCTCAAAATCATACGCTTAGAGCTTCAATGCCCATTGTATGAGCCATCCTTCAGGTTCACTGAGATTTTGCAGCCAGCGCTAGGATGCATGATTTGTTACTACTTGGAATTTCACCCAGTGGAGGTATACCCAAAGCTGTTTATATGCATATATCACCGCCAAGCACTCCCGCTCAGACATGGTATAATTTCATTCATGACAGTTTAAGATTTAGCTACAAAATGTGACAGGGTGCTCTATGCCATCATCATCCTTCCAAGATAATACTGACCCTATGGTGGAAAGTGATGCATTCATTTTTACCATGAATTGTTTTTGAAGTTGAGGTAATGCAAAATGGGTGCGCTCACTAACACGGTTTGTAACTCCTCAAAAGCATTTTGGCATCGTTCCATCCAGTCAAAAGTGGCATTTTTATTTAACAACTCAAAGAGCGGTGCCAAAATACAACTGAAATTATGAATATACCATTGGTAGTATCCAACCATCTCCAAGAACACTTGAATATCTCGCTTATTACCTGGCTGGGTAATATTGCTTATAGCTTCCACCTTCACCAGCTGCGGCTTAAGCTCCTTTGAGTCCACTAAAAACCTAAAGTATTCCAATTGATCTTTGAAAAATGATTTTATTTAACTGAGGTAAGCCGACCAGGAGATGGACATTACTGAACTAAAACTAAAATCATAATAAAAATAATGATTCAAGTGAAATTCCCAAAATGGACATATCAATTGAATTGTACCTAGCAAAATATCCAACCAGGTGGGCAGCGAATACTGCTATCCCTCCATGGTGGACGGGGAGGGGGGATTGGGGGGCTCATCTTTGGCCACATCTATCTCATTCCAGAGTAGGGTGCACGTTAAGGCAGATAGTAAGGGTGTGGGGGCATCAGTGGCATGGGGTTCAGTATCCTTGATGACTGGAACTTCCAAATAGTTGCCAGCCATCATTATACCAACGATGTATTTGCCCAAAGCGTCTTCAGCTTTGAGGCAGGCGTCTGGGAATTTAACGAATGTGGCAATGTTAGTTCAGGTTATTTTTGATTTCAGATTCCGTGCTACTGTTACCATGTTCTGGATGGCTTCAGTGACGTTTTTGTGTAAAGTTTTCATGTTGATCTTACTTTGTGCAGTAAGATTTATGGGGATGATGGGATGTGGAGTTCCTCCTGCGAGTGCAGCCACAGATTTGGTGGCAGCTTTGTGAAGCGGATGGAAATCTGGTGTGGCGGCTGCTTCTACTGCAAGCTGGTGGTTGCTGTAGAATGGTTTGGCGTTAGGTTGTGGGAAATATTTCTGAGGTGGGAATTTTACATCCCATTATGCGTTACAGAGCCGCTTGAGTCGTAGCATCAGTTCTTCAATGACGTTACCTGATTTGTTGATTTCATCCAATAACTCCCATGGATTTTGGTTGAATTGGATTGGGGAATCAGCGTACAGTTGAGGTTTGTTTGATTCATTTGCAGATGCATGGGATTGAACTGGGATCCAATTTGATGTTTAGTTGGATGAATTATTTGTGGCATTGGGGCAAGGTGGGTGCTGATTGGTGGCTGTAGGTGCAGCTGCAGCATCAAGCATTGGAGGAGGGGAAGTTAGGATCATACCCCATGTCAGAGTTGGCATGGGGTGGGTGGCGGATTGGTGGGCGTCAGGTAAACTTTTGGCGTCAGCAGAAGTTTCTGAGTATGGGCATTTACATTTTGAGTGGTCTAACTTGAAACAGGATGGACAAATCATCCGTCCGCCCTCAACGCGGGCCCAGAACGGATGTTTGGGGGCAGATGGGATGGTGGCACAAGGGGGAATTGCTACAAAATTTTTGTAAATTCAGGACTGATCGTGGCATACACCCAAGGCCCAGCGAGGCATGTGGCCCCATTTGGGACCACAAATTGTAAGATGGGGTTGGCGCTGTAGGATGCTAAACATTCCATCAGCTCTTGGTGGAGCAATTTGGGGGGGGGAGGTGAGCGGGCAAACCAGCGAACTGGATCACCAAGGTGGTGTCCGTTGGGAGCCAGGTCCAAGTTGTTGGGAGGGGAATATTGTTAAAAATTAATGGCACCGTTGCCAAAGTAGCTGCATCAGCTTCACAGGGGAAGCCAAGATCAAAGTACCCCTTATAGGTGCATAAGTCTATAAAACAGGCTGGTGTCATCACCGCATGAGCCATTTTGATAATGGCTTGGTCATCGTAGGGGAAGAATTTCCCATATTTGACCCTAAGGCCAAAACGCATGTTGCTCCAAGGGAGCACCAGGGGGCAGCGGGCACCGCTTGGGTTTGGGTGAGATGGGCATCGAGATCCTTGTGAGGAACGAATCATCCCAAGGGTTTGAAATGACTGGGCGAGCCAGTCTGAGCGCGTTTTCCTGTCTGACAGAAAATGGAGGGGGAGTTTCACCGCTGCCCCACGCTGGGACAGTCAGCAGGGGATCTGATGACATTGGAGCAAGACTTTGGTGTGCGATTAAGTGTTTGTTTTTAATTTACCAAAATTAATTTGCTCAGAAAGTTACTCCAAGCAGAGAGAAAGCGATCTTTGAAAAATGATACTTCTGAGATTTTATCTTGATATTAGAATCAGTGAGTTGGTAGAATACTTGTTTCAAGTGGTTAAGATGCTCTGTGAACGTTTGTAAGATCACTTTAATATCATTGAGGTAAACTAAAACGCAGGACAGCTTTAAGTCACCTAAAATTGTATCCATAGCATGCTGGAACATAGCCGGGGCGTTGCACAAACCCTGTGGCATATGTGTAAGCTGGAATAACCCCTTTGAAGTGATTATAGAACATTTCTTGCACTCCAACACTGGCAAAATAATCTGCCAGTACTCCAATATCAAATACATGGCAGAAAATAATGAGCCCCTCAAATTCAATCTATTGTGTCATCAATCTGTGTAAGGGTTAGGAATTTTTCTTTAAAATGCTATTGAGCTTTTGATAGTCAATGACCACCAAGTTTGTGCCATCTTTTTTCTTAACAATACGAACTGGCAATGCCCATGGACTCTTAGATGCTCTAACATCCCTTATTCAATCAATTTTTCTACCTCATCAGAGAAAACCCCTTCCACAACTTTTGAGCATCAAATAGGCCGTGAACTAATGGGAGGGTGGTCTCCCATGTCTACCCAACGCACCATCCCTTGGGAGCACCCCAAATAATATCATCAGAAGCAAAAATATCTCAGTATTTTCAAATAAAGCTATTGCCCTATATTTCTTTTCCTCCAATAATTTGGTTAGCATTTCCGTGGAAACACTGCCATTATGCCAAATGGTGAATTACTGGTAGGCTGAGGCTCTCCCATGATCCAAAGTTGTGAATATGGTGAACCTCATCATTAGGGGCCAAATGTAAATATCCAGCACTTGGTGCCTTTGGATCATCATCATTAACTTCTTGTGTAGGTTTGCTAGCAATACCTTCACTTCCCCATTTCCTGGTAACAGTAGCCTTGGAGCTACATGAGGATTAAGCCATGATTGATGGTAAGGCCCACAAATTCCCCATATATCCCTTCAGGGACATCTATTTTGAGCTCAGTCCCAATTATTACCTGATGCCCAGAAGGTATGCTCAAAGTGGCTGTAGCTTTTAGCGACTTACCCTTGTATTTATAGATCTGGTTGAGAAGAGCTCTGGTCCTCCGCTTCATTATCCAATATCAGATAGGAATTACCCCATCATTATATGCCAAGTTGATCTGGCTGAAGCAGAACGGCTCCTTTGGGATTCCACTAGAGGCAAAGTGAATGTGAATCTGTTGTCCCAAGAAACTAATGGTTTCTTATGCCATATTGACCAGGGCTCTAAATCACCTCATGAACGCAGCACCAATCAACATGTCATAGTTATTATTTGGCAGAACCACCGCTGGAGTGGAAGCCTAACCTAACCAAATCTCAGAGGTAACGCGCTGTAAGCTCCTTTAGACACAGTGCTCTGTGCCCCCGCGGTCCCATACACTACACTGTGATCCACGTCAGGCTTCAGAGGAAGCTTAGCCATGAGCTTGGTGGATATTATATTAACTGGGGCACCAGTATCTATGATATCTTGGATTTTTTGTGTTCTAAATAAAAATATCACAGTAGATACACTCCAAATAAAAAGAACCATCTGTATCTATTACATGAACGTCCAAGGGCTTTTTGTTACCAAGGAAAGAAGATATACCCATACATGAGGATATTACTGGGCGATTTTTTCTTCTGGAATGGTTACGTTAACCCCACTAGGGAGACAACATCTGTTGAGGGTCAAGCATCACTCGTACCATTTTATTTAATGATTTGCCATGCATACATCCTTTTCACACCTTTTTGGAACTCAGAACCTGAAGGGGGATAGTCGCTCTCTTGAATGGAGGCTGAGGTATCTGCCAGAAGTTTTTGGTATAATAAGTCATCGAGATGGGTCCCAGGCCTAATGCAAAGAGACTCTTGGTAATCGTTAGAGACAATTAAATTCAAATCAGCGGAAATAGAGCGTCCCATCTCTATTCCGCTCAAGATTTTCCCTGCTCATTCAAAACAGATGGCACTGCATGCACGTGATGACTGCCTGGGCAGTTAGGTGCATAATGCCCTTTTGTCCACACAAGAAACAAGCATTCATAAATGGCTTATATATAGTTTGATCCTGAAAGGCCAGGTCAAAAGTTAACTGAAGAATTGAAGTTAGGCCAGGGACGGGGCAGCTGAGTGTAAGGAGGGTGGAAAGAATCTGCCAACATATAGGGTGGATGAATAGTCACAAAAGAATATAACTGGGCTATTGATGTCCATTTCCCGCTAAGTATGCAGTGGAGAAGACAGAGCCTTCTGCTCCACATTGGGAGCACTGAACGTTGTGAAAAGATGGCACAAAATGTTAACAATTCTAAGAAGCCCCGCATCTTTGTTCAGTATGTGAATCATAGCAATATGCAATTCACAATATGGTTTGACTGCCGCCATAATGGCTATGCCTACATCCTCATTGGTTAAAAAATTGGCTCCCACTAACACATGAGCTTCATTCATAAATTGCTCTGCTAACTCCACCAGGGACTCATTCTTGTGAAACTGTATGGTCAGAAAGTCAGCCTTACTTGCGCCATCTTAATTGTGCCCCCAAAGAGATGGAGCACAGTCTCTTTCACCACTTGATAAGATATGGAAAGTTTTTGGAGGTAACAGGTGACCTTGTCAGCGCTCTCAAAATCTATAGTGGAAATCAACAGTTTTTCTTTCTGCCAATCCAATGCCCCTTCCACGGCAAATTTGAACTGTTTAAATATCTATGCATGTTCCTTTCTGATTGAAGAATGGTAGCTTCGAGATCCAAACAAAATCAACTTGTGCCAGACTCCAGGTGTGAGGAACAGCTGAAATAGATCACAAATGAATGAGGGGTACATCCCCTTGTGGACTAGAATAGGGTCTCACAGATGGATGCAAATTTGCTGAAGTGGACTTGGAAGAAGTTGGACTGCAAGGAGGGACTGCCATGACCCCCAAGGGATACTTGTTGACTGATCCATAGCATTCTTTAACATATGCACCGCTGACTGCACCCTTTCCTCCTATAACAGGTTGTTCAGCAAAATGTTCATCAATTATTTGCTCAGCTTTGACCAAATAGCACCGACACTGGCCATCTTGCACCCCTTGTTTAAGCGCTTCAGAATCATTTTGCAATTTGCAGTGACTTTCCCACTCAGAGTTCAGTATCTATTCCATTGCATGAAGCTGTGAGAGAACGTCCTCTAATGTGCCCTGCATTATTGAGTTCTGCCAACCAGTGTCATGCGCTTGTCAGTTTGATATGTCTACTTAATTAATGAGAGCGGCTCATTCTAGAACTAGCTCTTTGTTGGCAACAAAAAAGGGTATCCAAATGCACTTGCATATCAGCATACTCCACCATCTCAATGAACAGAAGGTTAATGGTTTATCTCCAAGCCACCTGACTAGCACTTAAACTGAGTAAACTGACCCAGCAACTGGAAGTATTTAGAAGATGCTAAAAAAGAGCTGGTCATATGGTCAGCCATCCACTGGTTACTCCACTCAACATGAAGTTGACTAAATTTGACTGTCACGGAGTCAATGTGATCAATTATCCACCGCTCTTTCAGGGTAACCTGGTTCCTAATCTGAGCCACCGCTGCTTCAATACCTTTGACCCATTCCGCCAGGTCTGCCATAAACTGCTAAGTATTACCACCCAACGTAATGACATCCCAGATCCATTCTGATGATAGGCTATGCCAGTCTAACAGTTCCCTTATCACTCAAGGTAACTCATGATTAAACTTTGGAACTAATTCATCAAGAGACGGTGGACGTCCACAAAATGACTGTCCACATACAAAAGCACCCCCTGAACCTCTGAAAAAGAGTGATCAAGGCAGTCAAGTAAAAAGCAAGTATTGTTCTGTTGTGCTTGAACAAACTGCATGACGTCCCCAATCTCAATGTTATTGCAGGCCATCACATGCAGTAGCTTTATGGATTGAAGGCTGCATGCATGCAACTGAGTATTCCTCAGTTTTATGGGTGTTGAGCCAGCAAGACAGCCCTGTGATGGTTGCATTGAGGTAAGGCATATACAACACATAACCTGATTCTTGGTCCCATTGGTTATAAAACAAACCCAGCGTATGCTCCCCCACATCATCTTCATAAAGGCCATATCCTCACAAAGGCCATTACATAATACCCCGCAGTTGCTGAGGGGTCACATTTGTGGAACTTCCCTGTTGATCTGAAACCAGTGTGGGATAAGCGCCTAACTACAATTTGACCATAGTATCCTCATCCCCCATCTCCATCACTGTGAAAAGTGTTAGTTCTTCATTGGATGCTTCCATTGCTTTCCCAGCAAATCAAGTGTGAAATCTGATTTTATTTGGCGTAAAGAGTGAGGGCTTGTCATTATGACCTAGTGCTGATATGCTACAGTTGACCAGTGGCCCCCTGTAGTGAGCACCACTGTTAACTTTTTGGTATATGAGTTAAATCCGCTGAGCTTATTTGCACATGGTTTTAGCCACTGAGCAATGGAATGGACGATATGCAGAACACCTATCCTTAATAAAAACCAATATATAAAAGATGTGGAGCATTTGCCCCAATTGACACTTTTATTATAATATAAAAACGAAAAACATATCTTTGGACTACTAAAAAACCTCCCCCTCTTGTTCTTCCGCTCAAAACTTATCTCAGTATTTTAGGTCAATTTACCCTTCTACTTAGTAATCTCCTATTTGTTCCATTTTAGGAGTTTTTGTCTATCTTGAGGTTCTGGCAGAAGTTCCCTCGATTTTCTGAACTATTGATACTATGTTTGAACTGCTTCAAATTAATATAAATTCCACTTAATCTTGAGGCTCACCTCTACTCTAATTTATGATCCTCCAGAATGTATAGCTTATCATCCAGTCATATCATTTTCTCAACAAGATAAACCTTGGAGAAGAGTTAAGATTATACTCAACTCTAACAACGCCCCTTGACCTAATGAGAGGGCAAAGGTGGATTCCGTCAAGTAAACAAATTCATTTTCTTGGCTCAGAAAAAACGCGTTCATAATAGTATATCTTTTTATATAAAATATGAAATTTTAGGGCTCTTAAAAATGAAATTTACTAGCAAAAATTGTGTAGATACACATAATTGAGAGATAGAACCTCTTCAATTACTATTTGAGTGAGCATGCATTATGCACTAGAATTGGTTAAGTCTATTAAACTAACCATGTTGCAAATTTAGAGCTTTAAGAACTTTAAATTTATAGAAATTGGCGCCCATGCCAAATTTGGAAGACCTAATTCATAGGCATGATTCTCACATTAAATGAATTAAAATTTTATGATGGAAATGAAGGCATTATCAGCTTCCTTATATACCTATATTTTATATAAGAAATAGGTGAATTACTATATTTGCCCAGATTTTTGACCATTTTGTAACCCTTATAATTAGGGTTCCCCTTGATTCCCATAACTGTAGCAATTTGGCAATAATGTTAGATTATTTGTTAAATAAATGCCACAGTTTTGGAGCTCAGATCCATCTTATCCCTCAAAAATATATTTGATGCCTTCATTTACTTCTAAATTGGGCGCCAATTTTGTGGGCCCATCTAAAAAGAAACTTTTATTTTTATTTTTATTTTTTTCTTTCTAAAAATAATAATTTTTGGTCAGGAATATCCTGTACCATTGGGACCATCTAGTACTAAAAAAATATCCTGTACCATTGGTTGGGACCATCTAGTACTAAAAAAATATCCTGTACCATCACATTTAGGGCATTATGCCAGTCATTGTCTTATACTTAGTTCTAAACTTAGGGTTCATTTAGTGAATATCATGAATAAAGTTAATCTGGAAAAAATCAGGGTGGAGTAGAACTGGAATTTCTACCTCCACCATCTTTACAAAATCCCTGTTGGATTTTAGGATTGTTTGGGGCTCACTGGTGCTAACTTAGACTAAAATCCAACAAATGGGGGGATTGTTACCACTAAAGATAATAAAATAATTAAACTATAATTTAGAAAGATGAAGTTTTTATATTTTATTTGGTCCCGTGGGGGATAAGAAACAAACCCTCTTGACATTGGACCATATAGTATTTAAACTTTATTAAGGTCTAGGGAAATTCACTGATAAATTTGGAATAGCTTGTTATAATAAAATAAGGAAATATATAAATTCAGCCTATTGAAGCTTGGAAAAATCACTTCACTTTGGCTGAATGGCAGATGGGAAAATAATTTTTAGTAATATGTATCCATGGGGTAATGACTTAATAAATTTCAGCCAATCCCTATTAGCTAAAATTGTTTCACCTTGAGGGACCTCTGCCACGCCTATAAAAGGGGATGGTCCCCGCTTAGGTGTTTGAAGGGAATTTGATGTGGCAGGGGGAGAAATTGCTGATGGACTCCCCATGTTCCAGTTGCATGGTCTAGGCAATTTGACTGCCTGACTTCATACTAATTGTCCATTTAATATTTTTAACAGTGTTACCCCGATTTTCTTGTTTCCACTGAGAATTAACCAAGGTCTTTTGGCTGATAAAATTGCTATTACTATTTAACTCAAATGTGTCATGATCTTGGACTTGTAAATGTCCAACATTTCACCTTTTTGATGATTTTGACCCACAACATTCTTATCTTTAGCTGGGAGGGCAAATGTCTGACAATATCTGCTAAGAAAAAACCTCATCACCAATTATTGTTAAAATAAAGGGTGCCAGTGACAGCTAACCACCGCCAGTTCAGTCAGTTACTGCATATTATATGGTAGTGGTTACTAACTGCTTACATAAGATTGTGAGGCTGAGTTGGCACAGGAAGTTAAGCCAAAGGCTTATGTTCATCAGTTAGCACTATAAGAGCTTACAGCTTTCTTCTGCTAGTATTCACAGATTGGATGGATTCCATGGGGTTATAACCCTCAGGATTTTGACAGAAACTAGCCCTCAGCTGGCCATGGAGATTAAAACTTATCTTAGCCAAGTGGACACTCTGGATGTGCTTACAATAAATCCTATGGATGCATATTTTTCTGAATGCATTTAGATTGATATTTCAGTTAATAAGCTTTAAAACAGTACAATTATGACGGTGGGGCACCAGTAAATTATGTATCTACTAAATTGGTGAAGAAACTGGGCCTCATTCCTGACATAGAACATCAGAAAAACTATGATACTGTGATTCACACAGACAAATCTTCTGAAGGAGCATACAGTTCATTGCCCCCGCAATTTGGTTTACTGATAATTACCTCTCCTATTAGCCCTTTCCCTAATCAAATTACTATTACTTATTTGAACCTCGTTTATGAGTACTCATGAAGTCAAAGCTGATTTTAAGGGAAACAATTTTAAATCCTCAGACAAACCCTTCCATTATTTTATAAACATAAGGATGAGGCCCCAACGCCTTTAATTTGGGAGTTTGTCAACCTAGTTAAAAAATGGTATAGTGCCCATGGGTTAGTTGCAGATTCTGGTCCCATAATCAGCAGCTACCCAACCAGATTGCATAATCTACAAGTATTTTTAATGGATCAGGAGGCACCTGATATGTACATTGCTTTGGATTGGGTGGCATTCAATCCAAATGTGGCCCTGATCCAGAAAGCATCAAACCCTGGAAGGTCATAATTGGGAAAAATTTTCATCCCAAACCCAAATTGCATCCACAGTATGACATTGGGCTTACGTGTGGCGTGGATGGTGATATGGTGGGATGGGGAATCTTTGCAAATGATGTGTTGGTCAGTGCTTGAAAGAGCTTACCCAAGGAGAAGCTTATTCCTTACTACCAGGGCACTATTTAGGGGAGGATGTCGCAGCCCTGAAGGGCAGTTGCATCTTCTACAAAGAGAAAATTGAATAAAGGGAAATTTGCTTGCTAAAAAGAAACATTTTTTTATTTAAAAAGAATATAAAAAGCGGATTGGATCAGAAATATAATTTCAGCCAGTGAGCTTGGTGTGGTGTTGGTGTCATTCTTGGCCCTTTTCTGGTCCCAGACTCTGCTGTTGATGTGCAGCGTCATGGAAACAGTGGTATGGGAATATGTGGCAATGACGAGGCATGGCGGTTGGGTTCAGGGATGGGCATCTGAAGGCCTGTACCTAGTATGGTCAGTAACGTGGCTCTTACTGCCCAATTAGTTTGTTGTGTATTGGAGCAAACCCGCCCGTTACATTGGACGCAACTCAAATACTTTTTTGTAAGTTTTGTGGGGGCCCCAAGAAGAAGTAATGGCTCCAGGAGGGGAGGAATGGTATCGCCATGTGTTGATGGTGGTGATGATGAGTTTCTCACTAACTTTTGTATTAAGAGGTGGTTCAAGTATGTTGCACAAGACCCATAAAGATGAGAAATGACAGAGAGGTACTACATCTCCAAAAGGACGGGCTGCTTTGACTATGGAAGCTTTGGAGAAGATCCACCAAGTGGTGTTGTGGATCCATTTTCAGGCGTGGATGGCTCAAGCAATGGGTGGGGAGACCCCCTTCTCATTGCAGATTGTGAAAATTGTGGAAGCACTACCCCTGGATCTAGCCAGGTGGGTGCAAGAGTTGATTGAGGAGCAAGTTTGCCTCCCAGGATCCATGGATGAGTGTGTCAATTGGATCAACTGGGCTGCCTACCTGGATGAGGTGCAGGATGAAGCGTGGTCAGCTTTGCTGACAGTATGTCAGGACTGAGGATCAGTTGAAGAATATGGGAGGATTTTTCATTAATTGGTGAAAGCAGCGTGAGTCTCAGATTTGCAATAATTGCAAATGTTCAGACAGGGGCTGCAAGCAGATATGTTAGCCGCCATGGTGGCTGCTAAGGTTCAGAGTTTATTGGCGGAAGAATTTGCATTGGCGGTGAAGGTGGAGAAACAATTGGCCTTGGCGTGTAACCGCTGGAAGATTCTATGTCCACGGGAAGGGGCCAGTTGCCCATAGTGGTCAGCAGAGGTTGAGGAGGTTGGCAGGGATCACCCAGAACTTTGAGAATATCCATGGAGAATTCTGCCAGAGAAATGGTGAGGAGTCAGGAAGAATGGGAGGTCAGGGACCTGGGAAGAGTTATAGTCCTAGACCTACCTTACCTGAAAATTTGCAATCTGAGAATGCTTTAAACATTTAATCTACTTCTTTGCTTTATACTAGGTTTATTTATTCCAGTGGAGTTGTACTCGCATGGTTGAACATAGAAGGTGCTGGCCCTGGTGGATACAGGGGCCAAGGAAAATATGTGGAGTTTGCCTTAGTGTAACGTTTGAAGTTGGAGGTGAGGAGGGGTACTGAGGTAGTGTTTGCCAATGTGTCAAGAAGAGCCCCATCGTGGCATTTAGAGCCCTTAGTTGTCATTTTCCAGGACCTGTTTTGGTTGAAAGAGGGTTTCTGTGAAATCAGAAATCTAGCCCATCCTGTGGTACTGGAGATGCACTGGTGGCATTGTTTATAGCCCCAGATTGATTTGCTGCATAAGACTATTACCTTGACGCCACAGATTGAGCCTCAGATGACATGGAAGATGGATGTTGGGGGCGATATCCTGAGCAGTTGTAGGAGCTTGGGTGGGATGCAGGAGGTAGAGTTACCAGCTGAATATAGCGACTTTGTTGATGTATTTGGCCCTATTGGGAACCCACATTATTCCCCTACAGGTTCCTTTGCGTTTTCATTCCAGTTCAAGGAGGATTCAGAGCTTCCCAGGGGGTGTCCGGTATATGCTTTTAATGAATGGGCCAGAGAAGCGTTGGAGAGCCATGTGGAATCGATGTTGGACAAAGGTTTAATCAAGCCCTATATGTCTCCAGTTGTGTCTCATGTATTACTGGTGCCAAAAGCAAGTGGTGAATTACGCCCATGTGTGGATTTCTGATGTTTGAACACAGTCACTGAGCCTGATCTGTATCCAATGCCCTCTTGGAGGATATTATCCCAATGGTTACTGGATGCACAATTTTACAAAACTTGACCTCGTGGATGCATTTAATCAAATACCAGTGAGACCAGAGCACCAGTAATACACATCGTTTAAGTGTCACCTAGGGGTGTACCACTACTGCGTGATGCCATTCAGCTGAGGAATGCCCTGGTGTTGTTCTAGCAGATGATCAACCATGTCCTTGGAGGAATGATCAGTTGATGCTGTGCCACTTATATGGACAATATCCTAGTATTTTTGCAGTCCCGGGAGGAGAATGTACAAGATGTCTAGAAAGTTCTGGGGGCAATCAGCTGGATGGGTTTAAGTTTGAAGCCTTCCAAGTGCAAATTCAACTGAAATTTGGTAGCGTTACTTGGCAACATGGTTTTCCAGAATGGATTGGGAGCATGTCTGGATAAGCTACAGGTGGTGCTGGCATGGAAGGCCCCCACAGATCATATGGTGGTGCAGAGTTTTCTAGGAACATTGAACTTCCTTCGTCAGTTTGTGAAGGATCTTTTCCATATGGCCTTACCACTCATGCGTCTAACCCAGGACGTCCCATTCATATGGGGAAGGGATGAAGAATGGGCATTCGAGTTACTGAAGAGTAAGTTACTTACTGCACCTGTACTGGCCCATCCGGACCCTGGGAGGCCATTTGTGATGGAAATGAATGCTTCAAATTATGCTGTGGGGGTGGTATTGCTTTAGGAAGGGGAAGACGGGCTGGAACACCCCATGTGTTACTTCAGCCATAAGTTGCTCCTTTCAGAGATGAACTACTCAATATATGATAAGGAACTGTTGGTGGTGATGGTGGCCTTGCGAGTATGGCAACATCACCTGCTCTATGCCCAGCATCCCTTTGTTATTTAGACGGATCATAAAGCGTTGGAGTACTATTTTTGAACACAGAAAGATGAACCAGTGGTAGGCCAGATGGCATGTGGAGCTGGTCCATTATGATTTCTGGGTGGAGTACAGTCCAGGAGCATTAAATTGTTGGGGAAACTGGAGCGCAGGAGGTCACTGGATGGAAAGACACAGGCCAAAGGAAGCCAACAAATTGAAGAGACGTCCTAAACTGTCAGTATTGTATTTCCATATAAATCTTTGGAGCAAAACGCACACCAAACTGGCCACAACCATCAGGGACAAGAGGTCATGGGAGCTGGGAAGGGTGGCATAAGGTCCAAGTCAAAGGCCAGAAAAATAAGATGAGGTGGAGCTGGCAGAATAGGTGGCGGAGTGGGTGGAGGGCTCACGTACAGCAGGGGGTGCAAACCAGAGCGGAAAACAAACTTCAGCCATCACAGATTTTTGGAGAAGTATATTTTTTTGTTTAAGGAAACAAAAATTATACAAGAAATTGGCCCATAAATTCCTAGACTTTATTAGGATGACCAGAATATCTGAAAAAAGTAAAGCCTTCCTCATCTTGGGACTTAATTTATAGGGGGTTGCTTCACGAAGATTCCAGTGGTTGTTTGAATCTGATATGAGCTACAAATTTGTCGTTTTTCAACAAAATTATAATTTTTTAAATTTGGCCAACTTTTGTAACCTCATATCTTGTGATTTTCTAGGTGTTAAGTTCGATTCCCACCTGGGCTTTTGCCTCGAATAAGCTGTTTTACTCAGCCCTGGCTGGCAAATCTAAAGACCATTATTTGTCAATGACCTTAGATAGGTCATTGGTGACCCTTAGGGGTTCTGGTCTCATCCCCAAGGGCTTTTTGGACTTGGGTTTAGAAGGGCGGTTAATTCCAGGAAATATGTCACTAGCTGTGACATGAATGTCCTAGCGGATTGGTTGAGTCAAGATGGGGCCTTCATGTATGAGAAGGAGGAATTGGAGGAGTTTAATACGCCCATGATGTTCTGACCAGACCAATTTGCAATGTTGGAGGATAGGGAAAGTGTGTTGGGGGAGGAAGTCCACCAGAAGCAGAGGAGAGCAGATTTTGCCTAGAGACTGAAAGCTGAGATGCCAGAGGGATGGCTGCATGGGTACCATGTGGCTTTCATGAATAGGGGTGGGGTGCAATACCACAATTCTTGCGTATGGGTGCCCAACCCATCGCTACAATGGAAGGTAATCCAGGCTTCTCATGATCATCCATTGGCAGGTCATCCGGGAGTAGAGAAGATGGTGGAATTGGTGCAGCAGGAGTATTTGTGGCTGGGCCTGCATAAGGATGTTGAGAAGTACATGTGGGAGTGTTTGGTATGAATGAGGTCAAAGCCCTCAAGAAAACCACCATCTGGTAAGTTGAATCCACTGACAATACCATGAGCCCCTGAAGTTCAATTAGTGTCAATTCTACAATGGGACTCCTGAAGGTGCAGGGGAAGGATGCGGCTATGGTGGTCGTGGATAGACTTACCAAATATGCTGAGTTCTTTTCATGTACTGGAAGTTTTTTGGCGAAGGATGTGGTGAGGTTTTTCATCAATGAAGTGTTCTCCTGGAATGGTCTACCTGAGGAAATCATTTCTGAATGGGGTCCAAAATTTATTTTGAAATTATGGTCGAGTCTATTAGGGAATTTGGAAATCAGGCCTGGACAGTCCTTGGCTTATCATCCTCAATCTGATGGACAATTGGAGAGGGTGAATAAGATACTTGAGCAGTATCTCTGGTGTTACATGTCCAATCAACAGGATGACTGGGTTTCATGGGTTTGGATGGCCCAGTACACTTACAACAATCATTACCAGTCATCAATGGGAATGTCGCCATTTTTGTGAATCATGGACTCAACCCCAGATCAAATGGAGGATCCATGGGTGGAGTGTGTCAGGAGGCGGATGAGATGTCATGTACTATGTTGGATATTGGGAAGAAGTTATGGGGAAATTTGGAGCAGGTGGTGACTTGGCAGAAGCAACAGGCAGATTGATGAAGGGCGCCAGATCCAATGTTTGATCCTGGGGACTGGGTATTGGTGGCAGCTAAGAACTATGTTGTCCTGATTAAGAGTTGTAAGCTGGGTCTGAAGTTTTTGGGCCCATACCAGATCATCCAAGCCATTAATCGGGTAGCCTTTGAGTTAGTTTTGCCAATAGGTTCCAGAGCCCATCCAGCGATTCATGCTTCCCAGCTACAAGCATTCAGGGGAGTGGGTCCAGAGCGTCCAGTACTGCTGAACCCTAGGGAAGGGGATGTGCCAGAATATGAGGTGGAACGGATATTGGATGTAAAATGGGTGAGGGGCTGGCAACAACTGCTGGTGAAGTGGAAGGGCTATCTGGTGGAGGAGGCGACGTGGCAGATGAAGGAGGACTGTACACGGTTCCTGGAAAAGGTCTGAGAGTTCTGGTCTTTACAGGGGGTGATGTAACGGAATTAGGAGGCACCTGATCCATACATTGCTTCAAATCAGGTAGTGTTCAATCTGAACGTGGCCCTGATCCAGAAAGCATCAAACCTGGGAAGGTAGAATTGGGAAATTCACCATCCTGAACCTGAATTGCATCCGTGGTATGATGTCAGGCTTATGCACAGCATGGATGGTGATCAGTGGGATGGGGAATCTTCACAAAAGATGTGTTGGTCAATGCTCAAAAGAGCTTAACTGAGGAGAAGCTTATTATATACTAGTGGGGCACTATTTAGGGGAGGATGTTGCAGCCCTGAAGGGCAGTTGCGTCTTCTACAAAAAAAAAGAAAATTGAATAAAGGGAAATTTGCTTGCTAAAAAAACATTTTTTTATTTAAAAAGAATATAAAAGCGTATTGGATCAGAAATATGATCTCAGCCAGTAAGCTCAGTGTGGCGTTGGTGTTGTTCTCAGCCCTTTTCTGGTCCCAGACTCTGCTATTGATGTGCAGCGTCATGGAAACAGTGGTATGGGAATATGTGGCAATGACAAGGCATAGCGGTTGAGTTTGGGGATGGGCATCTGCAGGCCTGTACCTAGTATGGTCAGTAACGTGGCTCTTACTGCCCAATTGGTTTGTTAAGTATTAGAGCAAACCCGCCCGTTACAGTATTCTGCTACATGCCAATCATAGTTTTAACCATTCTAACAGCCATTAAGAAATAGTCGGGACTGAAATTAACTTGAATACTCCCCAAGGATTATATAATAAAATATTTGCGCCATTTTGTCACTTTTGTTTTAAACCTGTCACTACACCTGGTATTATCCACCATGACCATGGAAATTAAGGTACTATTAGCTAATTTCTATGTGCATCCTATATCAAAGTAAGTAATATAAAATTGTCTCTTTTGTGCATCTGCTACCAGTCAAAGAAGTCCAGAATATTTATGATTTTTAATCACTTTGAGGAATTAGGCTTTGAAAGTGATGTTGATCAGTATGTATGTTTTTTAGTACCTCAGGAAAGCCACTCAGGTTTAGCAGAGAGAGAAAAGGACCAAGCGCAGGCCCTTTTTGATAATTACAAGGTTATTTTTTTGCAAAGGATGATTGTAATTTAGGTTGTGAATACAATGTGCTACACCATATTAATACCAGTAATTATCCGCTGATTTGCCTCCATCAAATTAGATGGTCAAAAAGCCATATGAAGTTGTTAACGCTGAAGCTAAGCATCTAGTGCAACTTGGAATGTTAGTGCCATATAAGATTCCATGGGCCTCCTCAGTGTTAATTATTAAGAAAAAAGACAGTTTAAATCGCATGTTGATATAATACTGGAAGCTTATAATATTACCAAAAAGGATTCCAATCCTTTACCACAGATTGACAATGCGTTGGACCGCTTGGGTGGCATGAATTATTTTCATCTTAGGAATTAATTTCTAGCTTACTGGCAAATAGAGCTTCCAAAGGAGGAGCAGGAAAAATAAACCATAATTACAGCACATGGTCTCTAACAACCTACTAGAATGCTGGGTTTGCAATGCCCACGATCTTTCAGAGGTCTATGGATAGTATCCTGGAAATTTAAAGAAACTTGGTCCTAGTTTATTTAGATGACACTTCCATTTTCTCAGAACGTTTACTGATTATCTGCAACACCTAGAAGAAGTTTTCCGCCAGATCACTAAGGCTGATCTTAAAATCAAGCCAAGAAAGTGTAACTTTTCTGAGAGAAGCTGGAATATCTGGGACTCATCATTGATAAACATGGCTTGAGCCTTAGTTGGCAAAGGTTGAAGCTATTGAACGATTGGCGCAACTGAAAAGCAAGCGTGATATTTGAGAGCTTTTTGGAATGATCAGCTATTACCACCAGTTTGTAGAAAATTTTAGTAAGATAGGTAAACTTCTGTTTTATCTCCTCAAAAACAGAGTATCATTTGAGTAGACTGGGAGCTTTCAGCTAACCTTTGATAAACATAGACTTTACCTTACACTTGCAACACTGTTAAGGGACCCTAATTTTGATAAACTGTTTATTATTTAAACTGATGCTTCTCTCAACAACGGTGTGGCAGTGTTATCACAATTTAATCCTGATGGGATTGAACACCCTGTCAGGGAGCCAGCATATAAAGTTTAGACTGTCCTGCCAGTCAGGATACAAAAGCACCCAAAAGGCAAGCCAGAATGCCAAAGGCGATGTCGCTCAGATGACATTGGCTTGTGTGGGGAGATTTGTGACAATTGAGTATTGTTGAACTGTGAACATAAAAAATACCTGTCAAGAAACCGGGCTGTTGCAACTCCAGACCCAGTGGGCCATGTTGCAGGGAGTTGAACAATCAAATTTGCTGCTTTGGTATACTCCATAGGAGGGTTTGTAACAAAAACAGAGGCGAGGAGGTGGATCCTTGCTTGGAGTGGAGACAAATGAGCCCATAGAATTTTTGATATCCTAAAGGCGGATGGCCTCAACAATAGGGTTGTATTCCCTGAAGTTTTTTACATGATATGCCCAGTTGACTATGTTTGGGGCTATAGTTACTATCAAGACAGGTATTTCCCAGCCAATGTAGGGCCCAAAGGGCTACATTGTTAGTGCCATAGGAATTTTGGCAAAGAAAAAAATTTGAAATTAATTAAAAATATTGAGCTTGGGGAGAATTTTTAATGAATGGTAAATTGAGAAAATTGACCTTCAAGCTCCTCAGTATGTTATTACTGCTTAAATATACAATAAATTTGAGGAAAAACTTAGTAAAGCATGGGATCAAGGCCCTCAAGATTTGATCTAACCTGGCAAACTTTTAAGGGTGGGGGAAAATAATCTGAACTGACTTTGAAGGAGTCAGCGATGGTTTGAGTTACTGTCAGTTTGACCTCAGAAGCCTGACATGCAGTTCCACTGTATTTTCAATAGTTATTGTAATGGCGTCTCATCCAACAGGCAACGGGAATCTCCTAAGGCCACCCCATGTAGGGGTGGTCATAAATGGTCAGAAACGGGTTAGGGTTATCCAACCTGCCTGCACCTGGTTGCTTTGGCATCTGTTCAGCCAAGCGAGGTGCATCAAACAATGATTCTGATTTTTGAGGGGAGGATTTTGAGTTCTTGGCAACATTCAACAATGAAGGTACATGCCCGTTGGGCTTTATCCCCACCTTTTTTGAGGGTAGTTCCAATGTGGAAACAACATTGCCCAATGGCCCAATGCCATTATCCTGTTTTGCTGAGGATTTGACACTTGATTCCTCATTCACTGAATATGTGAGCCCATCAGGCTTTGTTACTGAGGGTTTACAGCTTCCAGGCCTTGATTTCAAGGTCTCAGTGCCATCAGCTTTATAAGAACTTTTTAGCCCCTGAGGGGTGGTGGCTTTCAATTATTTCAGCGCAAATTTCCTCAATTTGCCATACTAACTCAGTGGAGGCAATTGCAGGGAGAGTTGGTGGGATCTTCAGAGGGAAGGATGTTCCCTAACGCTTGTCTACCACATGGGAGAGATAACCTGTGAGATGAGGGGTACATCAGCCCTTTCTGGACCCTTTTAGTGGGGAATGGGAACACCTCCTAGTCTAAGCAGAGGGGACGCTCCCCCAGACTTACACACCCCATGATATATGCAGCCGGACGTTGGATGTTATGAATGAAATTTTTTTACCATTGAAGGAGCATCTGGAAGTCATATAAGCATGTAAACAATTACAGTTTGACATCCATGAAGAGAATTTCACCATAGTAAACAATCATGCCTATCTGCATTAGTTACAAAATCTAAAAAAGCCAGAAGGGCGGTTAAATGATGGGTTTGAAATTGCAAACGTAGAATTATGAAATTCAGTATTATCCCAGAATAAAGAATCAGAACGCTGCTGATTATCTTGATTCTCTACTATGGCCCTAGAGGCTGATGTGATTAATGATTTATTTGGTAAAATTCTAACCCAAGACTATGGCAAAAAACTAAAGAAACTTCAACGTTTTCAAAGAAAAATATGGTTGAACGTTGTGGGTAAAAATGGTAAGCTATAAAAAACCATCAATGATGAGCAACTTTGGATACCCCAACCGATGGAGCAGACTGATAGAATTATTAAGGCCCACAAAGCAACAGGTCATGGGTTTTTAAGAAGATGCTTGAGCTGTTGAAACAACACCATTATTGAAATCTATCTTTTTTAATTATGAGACCCTTCAATGTTGCAAGAATTGTCAAGTAGATAGGCCTTACCAGAAAGCCACTACTTTTAAGTAATCAAACCAACTTTGCTTGGCATACTGTATCTATAGACGTTGTGGGCCCTCTATCCAAAAACGTCTGGTCAACTTAGATATATAATATTGGCCATTGATCACCTTAACAAGTGAGTGGAGGCTAAAGCAGTCCAGTACTTAGGAGCCAGGTCAAATGCTAAGTTCATTTAAGAAGATGTTATTTACTAGAATGGATGCACCCAGTTTCTGTTGACGGATAATGGGACTAACTTTACATCCCAGATGATTTCTAAGCTCAAGGATTTGATGTGTATACTTGGGGTATTATCTACACCCTATCACCAATACCAGTGGCATCATTATAAGGGTGAATGGTACTTTAATTATAATTTTTAAAATAAGTTACATTGAAGGCGTCCAGATGGAACCTTTTCTTGACTTCCGCCATTTATATCTATAATATCCTATCATTAAGCCAAGGGCAATTCCCTGTTCACTTTACTTTATGGGAAGCAGCTGACGCTTCCCCTCAATTATATATTTTTGTGTCAATCAAGAATATGTTAATCCCTAAAAGTATTTGAAAACATTGGCGCAGACGTTACTCAACTACAAAGTGCAGCATCTTCTGATGCGCTAGCTCAAAAAAAGATCCTGCAAACATGTTGATGAGGACTGGCAGCTGTTGCCCTCATATTGTAATGGAGTTAGTTTTGTATGATGATAATCATGGTTTCAGAAGAACAAGCAAGTTGGAGCATATATGGAAGGGGCCTTTTGAGATTATCAAAAAGACGTCCACGAATGCCTACACTCTGGTGGTCCCTTTTAAAGGCCACCTTAACAACTGGGTGCATGCTAAGTTCTTAAAAAGATATAGACAGAGCCCTGTTCCAACATCCCTAAGTTCCTAATGAGTTAGTTGACTTCCACACATCTTTGGTTCCTGATGTTTGGTCAAGTGGGGGTTGATGTTGTAATTGGTTTAACCAACCATCTAATACATTATTTTTATATACTTAATTTTATAATTTAAAAAACAATTAGTAGCAGATCTGATTTGTATAGTAATTAGCATGCCACGCAGCCCAAGTTTTTATATTTAGTAACCTAATGTTTCAAGTTACACTTAATCAAATTTTCTAGATCCCTGTGATTCATTTCTCACTTCCCATTTTGGTTGTTCGCCGATGCACATCCTTGATCACTATATTGCCTCCTATTTTATCTCATCACAATATTTCACATTGTTCTTTCCAGCTTAAAACTATTCATAATAGAGTACTATATTTATTTGGCAATCTTCTAGTAATTTAAATGTCCGGTGGATTACAGCTTTGTTATGAAAATGCCTTGAGCTCTAAATATTCATCTTCCAACCCAAATTAGTTAGCGCGGATTTTATTCTACCAATTTGTAGTGCTGCTTCATAACTATGAAAAGCTTCAATGAGAACGCTGGTAGAGGAAGAAGTCTGAAGAGCCTTGGAAAAAGGGAGATAGATTGTTTTCTGAAACAAGCTGTATTAGTATATCTGGATAATTACTTGAGCAAGCCTGTGAGCCTCTGATAGTATTTGAAACTCCAGGGTGCTCTCTTGTTTACTCAATTACTAATAACGTTGCTGAAAACATAGTTTCTTTTGTTAAGTTTTTGTTAAAGTAACTTTATTAATACAATGCTTTGAGTTTCTGGTGAATCTCCCTGTGCAGCTGAACTATAATGCCCTAGTGCCAATTGCAACAGTCACTTAAGGAATTAGCTAGACCGTTTTTATTACCTTTAGTGAACTCATATATGAATAAAAACTGTGCAAGGGTCTCATTATATTGAGTTTGTCATAAAGTTAAGAAATGAGGGTGTGGTAGTACAATAGCGCCCAATGATCAGTGTAAACCCAGAATGGCTGGGAAGAACCATGTAGTTGATGGTACCAGTGTTTTAATTCTTCTACTACCTCCAACAGCTTCTTGTTATAAACAGCGTTAACTAACTCATGTAAGGGAACCATTGGTAAAAAATCTTACAAGATGCTTAACTTCATCTTTGCACACTTGTAGCAGAGCAGCAGCTGTAGCAAAGTTTGATGCATCTTTAGCTGCTATAAACTCTTTATTAGGATTCAAGTAGTGAGGAACTGACATGGATAGCAAAGTGCAATTTAAAACTTGAAAACCCACCATCCAATGTAGATGATTAAGGAAGATGTTTGTGTACTCTGGTCTTATACAGGGGTGAGGCAACCTATGAAAGGTTGGGAGTGAAATCAAGAAAGGTGCATTTCTTCAAAGAGCTTCTCAGTTCCTTAACTGAGGTTGGCGTGGGAAAATCCTAAATAGCTTTTCTTTGTCAGGAGTGATCATATGGCCTTTTTCAAACATGGTGTTGCCCAAGAAGGTGACCTGGAACTTTAACTTCACACTTACTTATTTTCAGCGTCACGTTTGCTTCTCTGAAATCTCTACCACTTGCCACAGGTAAATCTCATGAGATGCTTAGTCAGAGGAGAAACCCAGAATGTTGTTTATATAGACTATAGTACATATACCTAACAGCTCTCCCAACGCCTCATCAATATGATGAAAAATCCCAGGCTCATTCTTAAGCCCAAAAGGTATGACCCAAAATTGGAAATTTTTCTTCCTAGTATAGAATGCAGTATTATTCATGACCCTTTTTGATGCAGATCTGATTAGAAAAACTTTGCAGTACCACTTGAAGAAAACTTTAGCTTTCTACACAAAAATGGGCAATTTGTGACTCCATAAGTATGGGGTGCAGATTGGATGTGGTGAGATATATAAAAGCTACTATGATCTGAAATTAAGCGTAGAGTATCAAACAATTTTTCAACAAAGAGCACTGGTGAGAATACTGGAGAAGTACCCTGAAAAATGCTCCTTTTGATAGTTGCTGTATAACATAAACCTCTAGTGATGCCAATTACCTTAAAATTAAAATTATATTGGGAGGAATTGCAATCCAGGTCAACTATGAGGCAGAATTATACAATCAAACTCTGAGTGTTCTGGTAAGACAGATACAGAAGCCGCATCAGATGAAGACTCTAACCCCTTCAAACAAGAGGGTAATGGTACCTCTGAAGTTGCTTCTGCAGAGGCGCAAGACTGAATTTATTTATATTTATCATTGGGGAAAATTGACCAGAGTGTCTACTTCTGCCAAAGGGATTATAGATTCATTCCCAAACTCCTGGGACAAAGTCAAGGTATTGGCCTTCAGATTGGTTTGTATATCGAATTTATGCAACCATCCTGCACCCAAGATATTTGGGTACATCAGGTTTTTGACTGCTAAGAAATGGTCAGACAAGTGGTACTTACTAACTTCATAATACACTAGATTTTGCTCCTAAAATGTGAGATACCCTGGGAGATACCTGCCCTAACCATACCACTAAGTAAGTAACGAAACCTAAGGTAGTCAACTAGCTCTTGATCAATAAAGTTTTATTAGACACCTGTTTCCACCAAAGGGTTGTTCTAAACTTCCATGAAGGGAAGAAAGAGTAGCAGACAGTAAAAATACCCAATATTCTTTATTTAGTGCAGACTATAATCAAACCAAAAGTAGGATCTGCTTTAGGCATTATAATGTCACCAGGGTGTGTCTTAATATTAAAAAAGGTAGTGGGATAGATCCAATCTTATGACTGATGATACATAACCAGTAACATTTTTGCAATATCATGACTATTGCCATATTTTTTTATTAATATTTTTCCACCTAATGAGTGCAGATAATCATGTTAGAGGTCAGCTGAGGATTCTCAGGGGGTTTATGAGTTACATAAAAGAGTTCAGGCTAGCCAAACTAGAGCTTTCAAAGGGTTTGTTTGTATATATGAGAGCTCCATTAAAAATTGCGTTTTAGGTTGTAAAAGCACCATACCCCAATTCTTTAGACATCTGTACAACTTATCTATCACCAATATGCCTAAACTCTCTTCTGAAGAGTTTTACATCAAGCCATGAAACAGAGTTCCAGAATGAAACCCTTTAGTAGTTGGAAATTTTATTTAAATGTTAGGGCTAGACCCCTGATGACCCTCTTGTTTCCCAAAAAAGACGTGGCACAGAAAGATGTTTCTATTTTAGAAAAAATAGCCTTCTGAGTAACGGTCTTGGCGTTGACTGACCGCCACATTGCCCTAATCTTCCCTAGTGTAATGATTGAGGCCAAGGGTGATGGTCAAAATTACTACAATTTTTGTAAATAGCAATCTGCTGAATCAAATGCCTCAAAATTGAATTTAAGAAAATATCGCAAGGTTGATAAAGAAGAAAATCCTTGTAATTGGCACTTTGGCCAACCATATGCTGCAAAATACAATATTACCAAATGTAGCGATGAGGGGGCAGATCCTCAAAATGAAGTTTCAGCCAACCAGATGCAGCCAAGTCTGATGTCCCCAAATGTGTTAACAAGAATTAAAATCCTTATAAATGATGCTCTGGCCAACCAGATGCTGCCAAACACAATATTACCAAAAAGGGTGATAGAGACTAAAATCCTCATAAATGGTGCTCTGACCAACCAGATGCCACCACTTCAGTTGAGGCTGGACAGGACTCTTTGAAATGGCTATCAGGCGGATCAGAGGCCGCCAAAGCCCTTTTTACTAATAAAATTTTGAGATATGGACGTAGGGAAATGCTCAGGCTTTGAGAACAATTAGAAGCAAAATAATAAATGTGGAAAAGTTTCTGAAACTGCAAAGGTACCCAATCCTAGTTCTGGAACAGGTCTCAACAAGGAAATTGAGGTCTAGATCCTCAGGTTATGCCTGTCATCAAGAAGATACCCGCAGACTCCACGGGGATCAAAACCTGCTTTTCTCCTTATGCTTGGTATAAATTTGAACTGACAAATTTGTGTAAAGCAGTTTTGTCTTCTAGAATTTGAATTGAAACTTAATAAAATCAAAATTAATTTTTAAAATTGGAAATCATCTTTATTAAGTTCTTAAGGGAAACTGCACATGGACCACAGCTCAGACTGACAGGGCTATTGAGTCTTTATATGTGCTTTCTGGAGGACAAACCCTCTTGCTTGGCGCCAGCATAGTTCTGACTGTAGCACAAACTTTTATAGTCAAGTGCTTCCCACATAGTCAGATTAGGGATATTACCACGGCAGGATTATCCTGCTTGTGGGCACTTACCTGGGCATTCTTTCCTAACTGCTTTGTGGCAGTGTTCAGGGACCCCGTCCATCACATTAGACAAAACTCATTTAACATGGTGTTTTTATTTTTGTACATGATGGATAAGCCTTCAGAACATTCCTTCCCTGCATGGTACAAACACCCAACCATGTTTCTGATGGTCATCTTTTCTCTCCTGTTCCTCTTATGAGTAGTTGCCTGTTTCCTCCCCTCCCACGGGCATGTCCAAATCTACTCTCGTTCTGAGCAGCCCCCATCAGAATTCTGACAGGCTCTCACTCCAGGGGAGCTGAGCAACCTACATGCTTCCTCTCGCTTGTGTAAGTCCCAAGGACTGGCTGACCACTGCCTTAGGAGGAACTACCCCAGTGTCACTTCAGATTGCTCAAATAGTGACTGCCCTGCCCAGAAATTTGGAATATCGGGTTAATGAGCTATTGGAATTCCAGTCAGTGCTTCCTCCCACCATGGATGAATGTCTCCAGTTGGTTTAGAGGGCAGCCACACCTTATGACTCCCAAGACGCGGCTTGATCAGCCCTCCTAAGCCTCACATAAGGGAAGATGTCAGTCATGGATATGCCCATGTATACCGCCCATTGGCCAAGGCAGCTAAAGTCACCTCTACCCAGATTGTGCGGATATTCCGCCAGAATCTCTGTCCTGACATCCTCACTGCCATGGCTGCCACTCGCCTGCAAGCCACCCTAAATGAGGAAATTTCAGTCATGACCCAGGTGGAGGGGCAACTGGCATTAGCTAAGGCAAAATCCCATCTCGTGTCAAAACTTGGGAAGTTCCATGGCAGCTGAGCTGAGTCTGAGACGGCCTCCAGCACCTCACAGGATCCCTCTCAAGGATCACCCTTCAGCTCCGCCAATGGGGTGACCCCCTCTGAAAACCCCAGAGAGGGCAACCCCAATCCTCCCTACAATTTCCACCCTATCCCCGCACGCGTTGCTAAAATCAATAAAGGAAATACCTCGTCTTATCTCTATGTTCCCTATTCATTACAGCTTTGGAGAAGAAAGGGGAAGAGGGAGGACCAACTTTGGGCGCTGGTAGACACAGGAGCAGAGTATAACTATCTAGACTTAGGGTTAGCAAAAAGAATGAAACTAGAGATGTATTGGAAGGGAACTGTTACACTAGCAGACACCTCAAAATTGGTGGGAAGTTGGAAATTCAAAGCCCAGGTGCTGATGCGGCAGGGGCCTCACACATTCCAAGAAACATTTAGTGCTATTAAAAATCTGCCGCACCCCATGATCCTGGGCATGCAGTGGTGGCATAAAAACTCCACTCAGTTTAAACTGCAGGAGCGCCTGGTTATGCTGCACCCCAAGGGCCAACCTCTAGTGGCACTAGATTTCTTCACCACTGGTGGAGGGAAGCCTGGAGTGAACGCAGTACTGGGCAGGAGCCAGTTGTGGACATTCCTAGAGATTTTCGTACATATGCCCACCTGTTCCAGAAGAACCAAGCTCCTTCAACACCCCCAAATGGGCCTTTCCCCTTTACTTTCAAGTTCAAAAAGGATGTGGAGTTTCCCAAGGGTTTCCCCAACTACCCTTTGAACCTGAAAGCGAAGGCTGCCCTAGAAGTTTATGTTAAAGAAATTCTAGAGCGTGGGATGATCGTTCCATCCAAGTCTCCTGTGGTGTCACCCATACTCCTGGTCCCAAAAGAAGCGGCGAGCTCCGCCCATGTGTGGATTACTGGCTGCTGAACACAATAACTGAGTCTGACCTCTACCCCATTCCATTGATGGAGATCATCTCTCAGATGATCTCAGGTATTCAGGTTTTCACCAAGCTGGACCTGGTTGATACGTTCAACCAAGTTCCTGTGATCACAGAGCAACAACAGTATACGGCTTTCAAGTTCCACTTGGGGGTATTTGAGTACAAGGTGATGCCCTTCGGCCTCAAGAATGCCCCAGCAGTATTCCAGCGTACCATAGACAACGCTTTAGGAAACTTAATTGGGAAATGTTGTGTGGAATACATGGATGATATTCTCATGTTCTCCATGACCAAAGAGGATCAAAAAGGCGATGTGCTGAGCGTTCTGGAGGCCCTCATTATGGTGAACCTCCGCTTAAAGCCATCAAAATGTGAATTCTATAAGGACTATGTCTCCTTCTTGGGGAACGTAGTCTTCCAAAAGGAAACAGCCATATGCCCTGACAAGTTGAAGGCAGTGAGGGAGTGGCCAGCCCCTAAAGATAGAACTGGCTTTAGAAGATTTCTGGGCGTGGTGAATTTTTTTAGAAGGTTTGCAAAAGTCCTCTCCAAAATGGCGGCACCCTTAACCCATCTGAAAGGGCAGGTACCGTTCCATTGGGGAGAAGAGGAGGAGAAAGCTTTCCAAGCCATCCAGGAGAGCCTCATGAAGGCACCAGTACTAGCCCACCCTGACGCCAACCGCCCTTTCATAGTGGAAACTGACGCCTGAAACTTTGTGATTGGGGTGGTTCTGCTGCAGGAGGGGGAAAATGGGTAAGACCATCCTGTAAGCTATTTTAGCAGGAAATGCTGCCCGCTGAGATAAACTATCCTGTGTACGACAAGGAGCTCCTAGAGATTGTATCAGCTCTGGAGGAATGGCAGCATCACCTACTGTACACAAGACACCCTTTTACCATCAGAACGTACCACCGCGCCCTCAAATTTTACAAGAGCCCAAAGTGCTTGAACCAGCGCCAGGCCAGGTGGCATCTTGAGCTGGCGCCTTATGATTTCAATATTGTGTCCAAGCCAGGGGAGAGCAACTTCATTCCAGATCTCCTAAGCAGGGACCCAGGAAAGGCCTTCCTGAAGGAGGAGCTGGATGCCTACAACACAGCAACTATGTTGCCCCCAAATGTGTTTGCTGTCATCCAAAATGTCACCCACGAACTGAAGGACAAGCTCTGGGCCACCCAGTGAAGCTCGAAATATGTGGCCACACTCTGGAAGGACCTGGAGGAGGGGGTGGAGAATGAACATCATAGGAATTTCTGTAAAAAGAAGGGCCTTGTCCTCCACAAAGGGCGCCCATGGCTGCTGTAAAAACTGCGGGGTTTTCACTGGTGCACAGGTTCGCTTAACTACTGACTCAGGGAATAAATATGAATTTGCTAAACGTATGAAGACAATTATCCTAGTCAAGTTTTGATAAATGGGTAGCTTCAGCCCTACTCTGGCAATATAAAGGTTCAAGTGACTTCAGCCTCACTCTGGCAATATATAAGGATTTAAGTGACTTTAGCCTCACTCTGTCATTGACACTTAAACAGGAAGACTTCTTCACAACTTCACTTTGAAGTAAACAATCCACGATTGAAAACAATAAAGTATTCACAGTACTAAGATGTTTATTATTATTAAAGTGAGGGAATATTTATAGGGTAAAATGATGAAGGACATGTTTTAGGGGTATTCATGGTAACCACAATATTCTCAGCACGCCTAGCCGACAGAAAAGGGATATCCATGAGGTCTCAGCATGCCTAGCTGACAAAAAGGGATATCTATGATGATCTTGGCACGCCTAGCTGACTGAAAAGAGATATTGGTTCAATTTCAGGAAATATTCCAGCTGATATCCACGAGGAAAACGTAAATAAATCACTATTCATATCAGCCCACATGTCAGCTACCAAACCTGATGATTTCCCATGAGTAATTACCCATTTTGAGTCAATTTACTCATCTCCAAATTGTTGGCAATAATCCCTGATGAAATTGGAATTATAATTCTAATCAGATTTGATCCTCTGTGAATTACAATTAACCATTTAATCAGTGATTATTGCCAATGAGATGTAATAACCAATTAATGTCTCAAAGCTTAATCAATAAGCTAAAATTAAATAAATGAACCAATTATCTTAAATTTGATTGAAGCTTAGATAATTCACAATCTGGATAATGTGGTCATATAAATTCCCACACATCCCCCCGCTTGACCAGATTATTAGCTAAAAATGTCTTGATCAAATAATTCCTTTTATTAACGAATCTTATCTAATCTGAACAGAGCACACGCCTCCCATTTCTGAGCGATGTCACAAACTGCTCAAAGAGGTATCCTTTCCATTCCAGCTAGATCCAGCCCCCTGAGTCAACTTGATTTGGCAATCCCCTCTTCTGCTCTTC